>RJWM01045116.1:0-12947 GCA_004363535.1 Dasyprocta punctata | reverse complement strand
GCAGCGGCCGCGGTGCTCGTGCCGTTGTGCTTAGTGAGCGGCGTCCCGGCGCTGCTGTATACGCTGCGCTCCAGTCGCCTGGCCGGGAGGCACAAAGGGGACGTCAGGTACACCGGCCCCGAGCCCCAGAGATGGCAGGGACCTTGGGCAAGGCACTTAGCCCCTCTGGGCCTCGGTTTCGGTCTCTGTAAAGTGGGTCTGGAGAGAACCCGACAGCCCGCGGCTGCGGCAAGGACTCAGGGACCCTTGTCCCTCCTCGCCGGCGCCCTTCCTCGGGCACGATGTTCTAGCGCGCGCTGTCTCGGGCTGCTTGGTAGGCCGCTCTCTGAGCTGAGCTCTTTCCTCTTCTCTGAGAAGCCTGGTCGCCGCCCCCTATCGACGGCTATAGAGTCAAGTCCAGAGCCCAGAACGAACTTGGGGCTGCTTTGGCTCCGACCCCAGCAGAGACTGAAGACACCGTAGGATCAGTGTCAGCACCACTGGGCCACCATGGGCAGCATCTGGGCAGCTGAGCCCCCAGGATCTTCTTGTCCCTCTTGCCAGATCCTTATATCCTGCAGTACCCAGGGTCTCCTCCCCCTTACGCTGTTGCTCTAGGAAGCGAACCGGACCATCGCCTAACTTCCTCCAGGCCTCCCAGCACACTAGTGGCAGAGGCCGATGCTTATACAGGTCACTAGCCTTCTGCCACTGCTGACACCCCCACCTCTCCAAGAGCCCAAGGACCACACTCCCTGTTCCTGTTCAGTTTCCCAGGCGGCAAGTGTGACCCTGCTGACCGGGATGTGGTGCACACAGCACTGCGGGAGACCCAGGAGGAGCTGGGCCTGGCTGTGCCCAAGAAGCACGTGTGGGGGGTCATGCGGCCTGTGTATGACCAGGTGAGCCATCAGTCCCCAGGCCACTGTCACCCTCACTTTGCATCTTCCCCAGGCTGGGAGCCGGAACCTCAGAGACAAGGGGTCAAAGATTCCTGCAGACTTAGAGTGTGGCGGAGTGCCCTGGCACCTGCCTACCAGTCAGTTCTTCATCCCCAGGCAACCCCAGGGGGAGGGAACAGCTGGAGGTAGCCCAGGTGAAGGAGCAATCTAGCTCGGCTTGGGACAGGGATGGAGGAAAGCTTCACAGGGTAGGCAGGGATTGATCCTGGGCTTGAATGACAAATGGGAGATTTTAGGGCAGTAAAGGGAAGGATGGGAGGTCCTAAGTCGGAGGGGTCCATCTGCAGAGGACCAGAGGCCTAGTGCGTTCAGGACACTGAGACAGCATGGGTGGGCTGAGGACGAGGGCAGGGGCTGGTGTACCAGAAGCCTCTGGATAGCAAGTAGGGTTTTCCTCTCAGACTCTCCATTACAGTCCCAAAGTCCAGCTGCAGCTGCCCCCCTGACTGCCTACTCTCCTCACACCCCAGGCAAAGACCACCGTGGTACCAGTGCTTGCCAGTGTGGGCGAGCTGGATCTACAGAGCCTCAGGCCCAATCCCGAGGAGGTGAATGGGGAGACCCCAGGGAACTGGGCTGTCCCCCTGGGGAAGGATACAGAGGCTGGTCCTCTGTCCACCCTCTCTCTGCCTCCTGCCCACAGGTGGAAGAGGTGTTTGTGCTGTCCTTGGCACACCTGCTGCAGACACAGAATCAGGGTTATACCCACTTTTGCCAGCGTGGCCACTTCAGCTACACAATGCCTGTCTTCCTGCATGGACCACACCGTGTCTGGGGAATTACTGCTATCATCACCGAGTTCACTCTACAGCTGCTAGCCCCTGACACCTACCGACCGTACCTGGTCAGCGTTCGGCTGCCCAGTGACTGAAAGCCTGCCCTCCAGGACTGAATAAAGTGTCTCTGGCCACGCTGGGCTCCTGCATCTTCTGTACAGAAGCCCTGACCTTGAGCAGAACCTGAAGCCACTGGTGGGGCTTCTCCATCCAGCTACACTGTTTCCCACAGCAGGGGTACTTCCTGTGTGTCAGCTACTTGAAGTCATTTCATTTCATCCTCAACAGCTTTGTGAGGTCCCTGGCTGGTAAGGCTGGAGCTCAGGGGTCATAGAGGCCTTGTCCTAGGCTGTCCCTAGCTGGGATTTGAACTGGGCCTCTCTGGCTTGGAAGCCCACCCTCTTGTTGCTGCACTGCACAGGTCTCCATCTGCTTCTTCCTTTCTCTCCTTTGTGCCTGGCTGTCCCCGTGCTGGGCTCTGGAATCGAGAGAAGAGTCCAGTGCAGCTACTCCCCAGATGCTACATGATAAGCCCCTGCTGCATGCCACACAGAGTGTGGGCACTAGGCAGATGCCACCCTGCCCTCCAGAGGTTTCCACTCAGTCCAGGGAGAACTTAGAACATGTCACACAGATAATGGTATGACTACACTAATAAATCACAGATAATAGTAGAATTATACATCAGCTATGGA
Organism: Dasyprocta punctata; assembly: GCA_004363535.1. Lineage (NCBI taxonomy): Eukaryota > Metazoa > Chordata > Mammalia > Rodentia > Dasyproctidae > Dasyprocta > Dasyprocta punctata. The sequence goes on along the minus strand of RJWM01045116.1, from coordinate 10,535 downwards.
AGAACAGGATTCTGTGAGACAGTTGAGTGGTGGTGGTCCAACCCTGACATAATGGTATAGGAAGATTTCTTAGGCAGTATCAGCCAGGACAAGCAATAGAAAACTCCACCCACCAGCAAGCCTTATTTGAAAAGGAATGGTCATCACAGACTCCAGAGATGATTAGCTTCAGGCACAGCTGGATCCAGGGGCTCAGCACTGCCCCCCTTTCCCACTGTGCTGGTTTCAGTCTCAAAGGGGGTTATCTGTAGTTCAGACAGGGCAACAGGTCTAGAACAGCACAGCACCACCATCCTTCAAGAGGAAACAGCTTCTCTTCACCAGGCAGTCTAACCCAGAATTGTACTCCGTTAGCAGACTTAGTCACATGTGCTTTCCTAAAACCATGTGGTCTGCTGGATTTAGGATACATTGCCAGGGCTTCAGGCACAGACCCAGGGAAGAGGGTGAACCCCCTGGACTGATACATAAGACACATTAAAGACTTCAGTGTAATACCTGAAATGGCAAGACTACTAGAAGAAACCATAGAGAAAACGTTCCAGATATTGGTATGGGTAAGGGTTTCCTTTGTAAGTTTCCAAAAGTACAAGCAAGAAAATAAAAAACAAGGTATTACATTTTTAAAAACCTTTGGAAAAAAAAAAAAACCTGCACAGCAAAGGAAACAACAGTGAAGAGACAGTCCACATTGGGAGAAAATGTTGAAGGCATAGGTCCAGTTAGGGACTAATGTCCAAATTATACAAGGAACTCAGTAGTGAGAAAGCAACCCATCTGAAAATGGGCAAAGGAGCCGAACAGACATTTCTCAAAAGAAGGCATCCAGATGGCCAACAGATATGGAAAAAATGCTTAACACCTAATTATCACGGAATTGCAAATCAAAATCATGAGATTTTTACCTCATGCCCTTAGAAAAACAATTAGCATAAAGGTGAAAGAGGTACAGTGCCTTGATGGGGTACACAAGGTCCTAGGACCAGTTCCTTGCATTACAAAATAAGTAAAAAGATGGGAAAGAAGTGTCTGGAGCATGTCAAGAAAAGAAAAAGCCCTGTATACTGCTGGTAGGAATGTAAGTTGTATTTCCATTTTTGGAAAACAGTATGGAGGGTCCTTAAAAAACAAAATTTCCATATGATCCAGCAATCCCACTTCTGGGTACATACTCGAGGGAATAAAAATTGGTATGTCAGAGGTACCTGCACTCCTGTGTTCATTGCCACAGTATTATTCTCAAGCCAAGATGTGGAATCAACTTCAGTGTCCATCAGTTGATAATGAAAATATGGACTCTACACATAGTGGAATATTATTCAGCCTTGAAAAGCAATTCTCTTGTTTGCAACAACATGGATAAAGTTCGAAGACAACTTGCTTAGTGAAGTAAGCCAGACAAGTAAGATAAACACTGCATGACTGACTTTGCTTTCATGTGGGATCTAAGAAAGTTAGACTCCTAGAAGCAGAATAGAAAAGTGATTACCAGAGGCTGGAGTGGGGAGACTGGGGAAGGGAAATAATCAATGGGTACAAAGTTTCAGTTATAAGAGGAATGAACTTTAATGGCCTGTGCATGGCATGGCTACCATAGTTGTTAATAACACACTATTAAAATAGTAGATTTTAAATTGGGCACGGTGGTACACACCTGTAATCCTAGCACTCTGGGAGGCTGAGACAGGAGGATTTCAAGTTTGAGGCCAGCTTGGGCAACTCAGCAATTTATCAAGACTTGAGTTTTTTTTAAAAGGCCAGGGATGTAGCTCAGTGCAAAGTACTAAGATTCAATCCATAGTACTGAAAAAAATTTTAATGTTCTTAACCTTTAAGCAATAAATAGTCAAGGCACTGGGTATATTTGTTAGCTTGATTTAGTATTTCTATAATGCACACTTACATTTAAAACATCACATTGTACTCCATAAACATCTACAATTACTACTCCTCAATTAGAAATTTCAACATACAAGAAAACAAGGAAGAAAAGGGGAGTTGAAGCCGGCCAAGTTCCATTGCAGGGGCAACCTGGGGCCAGAGGTGGCAGGAAACCAGGTGAGGGGCCATCCAGGCAGCAGGCACAGCGGACAAGGCCTGGGGGGCCGAAGGCAAGAAGAGCAATGTAAAGGGAGGGGAGGGGAGGCCCTGCAAAGCTGAGGGCCAACATGAGGTCAAGGGGACCCTCCTTGGTGAGGGAACAGGGGACACCCCTTGAGCATGGCCAGGATTGTATTCCAAGCCAGAAGAGGGGTAGAGGGGCACTGAAATGTTCCCTTTTCTGCTGAAACGTTCTTGCACTTCAAGGGGGACTAGATTTCAGGATCCTAGGTTACAGGGCCCTTCTCCCTGTACCCACTCTTCCCTGCACTCCCCAGTGCCCATTTACTCCTCCCCTCCCCCCAACATGCACCCCAGTACCCCCACTTCCTCCCTCCACCTTCCCTCCCTCCTCACACACCCCTATCTCCTCCTCCCATGTACCCCCCACTTACAGGCAGCCACCCCCACCCTTTTTGTCACCTCTGGCCCTCCAGCCTCCTCACCTGGGTGCAGGACCACATGATGGTGGTAAAAATAACTCCCTGTGACAGTGTGTGAACAGAGGGGCAGAGGCAGGAGGGGCTGCTGAGGGTGAGGCTGGGAAGGTGCGAGCTCCAGCTTCTGTGCCCACTCCTGCTGCCTGTCACACCCTTCAGGTCCCCTCAGTCATAGGGCTCTGTGGCCCCGAGGGCACAGCCAGAGCCAGCAGCAGCAGCGGACCAGGCCAGCGGTGCTCAGTGGGTAAGGAGCTGAGTGCGGAGGACTCTGGATTCTGGGTCTCTCCCACACCTGCCCAACCTTGCAGACTAGGGCCCTGGCCCTGCCCGCTTTGACCTCAGAATCTCACGCTCTGTCCTAGGACTCCAGGCGACCCTGCGATGCCTCTGCGTACCATCTTGGTGGCTGGGTGTGGTGGCCCTGTCCCCAGTCTGCACAGGTTTTCCTGAGGCCCCGGCCCCATGTTGGAGACCCCATGGCAGCCACGGCGCAGGAGGGCTGGCGGCGGCCGCGGGTGAGCATGCAGGAGCATATGGCCATTGATGTGAGCCCGGGCCCCATCCGGCCCATCCACCTCATCTCTGACTACTTCCCGCACTTCTACCCCTTTGCTGAGCCTGTGCGTTGCACCCCTGACCTGCTCTCAGGCACGGCCTCAGCCAACTGCTCCATGCCCCAGCTGCAGCACGACCCAGAGCCAGAGGCCGACTCGGATGACAGCAGTGAGTAGGGGAGAGGCCGAGGGGTCGGCCCTAGATGGAGCAAAGGCCCGCCTAGCACCTACCCGGAGGGACTAGGCAGGTGCTGTCCCATGGGGGCCAGGTTAACCACAGCAGGGACTGACTGTGTCTGTCACCTGCCCTTAGCTGCCCTGGGGACCCTCGAATTCACGCTTCTCTTTGATGCAGACAACTGCGCCCTGCATTGCACGGCCCATAGGGCCAAGGTGAGGATGGGGGCGGGGGTCCCTGAGACCCAGGGCTGGGCCATAGGCCGATCTCACATCCACTGTCTGTTCCCAGGGCCTCAAGCCACCAGCCTCAGGCTCTGTGGACACCTATGTCAAAGCCAATCTGCTTCCAGGGGCCAGCAAGGTGAGGGCAAGACCCAGGCCCCTGTTGCTGCCCTTTGGCTCCCTGCTTTGCCCCTATCCCCAGGGCCTGGATCTCAGTTGATGGGATCAAAAATGCAGAACAGGGAGGAGGAGGGGTAACTGAGTCCCATCTTTGCCTGGCCCCCAGGCCAGCCAGCTTCGGACCCGCACCGTTCGGGGCACAAGGGGACCTGTCTGGGAGGAGACACTCACCTATCATGGCTTCACCCGCCAGGATGCTGGGCGCAAGACCCTTCGGTGAGGATTGGGTGGGGCCATGGGGGGACAGGGCTGGGGGATGGGGCTTGTAGGGCCAAGTGTAACCCAGGCAGCCATCAGGTTGTGTGTGTGTGAGGACCCACGGCTTCGGCGACGCCGGCGGGCACCTCCCTTGGGGGAGCTCCGGGTGCCCCTGAGGAAGCTGGTGCCCAACCGAGCCAGGAGCTTTGACGTCTGTCTGGAGAAGCGGAGGCTGGTGAGTGGGGCTGTGGGGCTGGAGCCTTGTAATGGAGCCAAGGGGGAGGAGCAGGCAGGGGCACCTGGGCAGTGACCAGCTGAGGTGGCAACCCTCTCTGCTTTTTCAGACCAAGAGGCCCAAGAGCCTGGACACAGCCCGAGGCATGTCCCTGTATGAGGAGGTGGGTAGGCCCACTGGACTGAGCAGGGGTGGGGGTGGCCAACCTTGACAGGCCAGGCTGAAGTACATCTGGCAGGACATAGGTAGTCTGGGCAGGGGTCCAGGCCTAGGTGGGCTTGAAGAATTTGGTGCCATTTTTTGATGGACTCTGAGCCCTCCTAGACCCCAGGAATGGCCGGGGAGGGCTCTAAAGGCTGAAGAGGGGGACCATGACTCCCTTGCCAGGGCAGCATGGCAGCAGGGGTGCCTGGGACAAACCAGCAGAGACATGGCAACCTTGAGGTAGCGGCTGAAAGGGTGGTACCTGACTGGCCAGAGGTGAAGGGCTGGAAGGAGAGAACAGGTGGGCTGAGCTGAGAGAACAGCTTGGAGGCACTGAAGGTGACTGCAGGGTTTCTTAGACACTACATGAGACCCAACACAAGCCTTGTGGCCCAGAAGGGGCAGGCCCTCCATCAGCTCCTCTGTGAACAATGGGTCTGTTGCGTGGCCCCTCGTAGAACTGAACTGAAAATTGTGTAGCCATCAATTAGCTAAACCAGGCCTGTGAAGCCCCAGTGGGGTGGCAGACATCACTGAACATCCTGCGAGACAAACCTCATCCCAGACGCCACGCACCACGCCATGGTCATGCAGCTGCTCACGGAGCGCTCCTGAGAACTGCCGGCAACGAGGCGGTTGGGCCCTGCAGCCTGGCTCCACACTAAGTGTGGGAGGCGGGGCACATACTTCCTGGGCATTTTAAGTTGGGGGCACCAGCGTCCCAGAGTGTAGCAAAGAACATTCAGGATCTGGCTCCCAGGACGGGGAGGGCGGAGAGTGAGTGCTGAAGGTGAAGAGAACTGCTCGGCCTTGGGCCCCTGGGTAGAGAACAGCCTCCCAGAGCTGCTTCCATGGCAACTGGGCCGGCCCTGAAGGAGTGGTGCTGGATACTTGTTGGAGGCCACTTAGGATGGCCCCAGCATGCTTCTGGCACATCAGTTCCCTTCCTCTCTATGACAAAGACACGCACAACTGACCAGTAAGCCCCTCCCTTTCTCAGGCCTTAGAGGGCGCAGCCAACTCAGGCAAGTAGCTGGGAAAATTAAATCTTCGCCTGGATTTCTCTGCAGCCAGCTTGAGCGCTCATATTTGGGGCCTGGACATGGAGAGGGGTGTTGGGCTGGATGGGGTTGACCGTGGCCTATACTTGCAGGAGGAAGTGGAGGCAGAGGCGGCTGGGGAGGAGCGTGGGCGCATCCTGCTGTCCCTGTGCTACAGCTCCCAGCGGGGTGGCCTGCTGGTGGGCGTGCTGCGTTGTGCCCACCTGGCCCCCATGGATGCTAATGGCTACTCAGATCCTTTTGTCCGCCTGTGAGTGCAAAAGGGCGGACAGGTGGGCAGTAAGGGCAAGGTGGCGGATCTTCACTTCTCCAGGGCCATGCTTCATCCACTCATTGCTCCCACCAGTTTCCTGCACCCAAACTCGGGCAAGAAATCTAAATACAAGACCAGTGTTCGGAGGAAGACCTTGAACCCCGAGTTCAATGAGGTGAGCCAAGCATGACCCTGGCCTGGGCCTGCTTGGGAAGCTGTGAGAAACCAGCCTCCTCCTTCCTGCCCTCTCCTGCAGGAATTCTTCTATGCAGGCCCTCGTGAGGAGCTGGCCGAGAAGATGCTACTGGTGTCTGTGTGGGACTATGACCTGGGGACAGCGGATGACTTTATCGGTGAGCTAGAACACAAGGTGCTTGGGAGAGTCCTTACGCCTCTGTCCGCTCCTGACCTGTCCCTCCTGCAGGTGGGGTGCAGCTGGGCAGTCAGGCCAGTGGAGAGCGCCTGCACCATTGGCGAGAGTGCCTGGGCCGCAGTGACTGCCGGTTGGAGCTGTGGCACCCGCTGGACGGTGTGGCCCCCCAGCTCAGTGACTAGGCACAGGGCCCAGCTTGTAGCTCCTGCTCAAAGCAGCAAGGATGATCCTGGAGCTGGAAGGCGCGCCCGGGCTCCCCCAGCTGCTATGCCCACTTTTTACCTTTCCTGTCCCCAAGTTTTACCTTCACCTGCTCCAAATCATGAAGCCAAAATAAATATCTCCCGGCCTGAGCCTGTCCTTTCTCTGGCCATGCGTCCTGTCTTCCCGGCTGCCACTTCACAGAGCAGACCTGCCTGTTGTCTCCCACCCTGCAGAGTCCTGTGCTGGGTCAGACCCAACCCTCCCAGCTGCCATGCACCCTGACCCCTACACAAAAGCAGTGGGGACACGATCATGTCTGGTAACAATCCTCCCTGAGTGGAAGGGCATAGCAGGGTGAAGGGCAAAGTCACTGACAAGCTGTAACAAGAGAGTGAGGGGCACTTGCTTTAATGCCAGTGTCCCAGACACAGGGATGCGAGACAGCAGGCCAGGGCACTGGGCTCAGGAGGCGGCCTGCCGGGCCTGGTGCTGCTGGGCGAAGCGCTGCATCCGATCTTCAAGCTCTGGCCGAAAGTGGCGGATCAGACCCTGGGAAAGGGGTAGAGAAAGGCACTGTGCAGGACTCCCCATGCCCTGGGCTCCTAGCACATTCCCTAGTGCCACCTGCACCCTAGTGCCACCAGCAGGGCAGTGAGTACCTGCACAGGCCACGCAGCCCCATCGCCCAGAGCACAAATGGTGTGGCCCTCTATCTGCTTGCTGATCTCCCACAGGGAGTCAATCTCAGCTGGTCGCGCATCCCCCTTCACGAAGCGGGCCATCACCTTGTTCATCCAGTCCACACCTGCAGCCACAAAAGCAAGAAGGGAGGCTTGGTCTCCCATAGTCAAGATGGGGGACAGCACCCAAGCGGGCCCCAGCCTATGTGAGATGCTCACCCTCACGGCAGGGGGTGCACTGGCCACAGCTCTCGTGCTTGTAGAACTCAATGAGGCGGGCAATGGCTTTCACGACGTCGGTCTGGGAGACGGAGCAGTAAGCGGGTGCCCAAGGCCAGACAGAAGCCTGCCCAGGTTTGAGTTCTGTCCCCTTCTAGCCTCCCTGGGCCCCAGCACTGTCTGGACTCCAGGGCATTCCGCAGAGCACCTTGCTCTCTTCCTCTCCCACCCCATGGGTCTCTCAGGCTGCAGGAACTAGGACCCAAGAGTCTGCTGAAGGGTTTTCAGGGAGCCCCACAGAAGGACGGCAAATAGGTTGGCACGAGGAGGAAAGGGTGGGGCATGAGATCAGCCCTTACCGAGCGGTCCATGACGATCACTGCGGCCGTGCCCAGCCCCGTCTGTGCCTGCACGAGTGCATCAAAGTCCATCAGCACGGTCTCACACACGGACTTGGGGATCAGTGGGGTGGACGAGCCACCAGGGATCACGGCAAGAAGGTTATCCCAGCCACCTGTGACACCTCCTGGCACCCAAGTCAGTCCCCAAAAGGATAGTTAGGACTGGAGCCATCACACCTGCCTAGTCCTGAGCTAGGACCTTTGTCAGCCCCCAGGCCCAGCCCAGCTCCCGAGCCCCTCACCCTGGCTCGCACCTCCCCACGCCCTCCCCACTGCTGGTCCCTGGCCTCACCGGCATGCTTCTCAATCAGCTCCTTCAGGGGCACAGACATCTCTTCTTCCACCGTGCAGGGATGGTTGACGTGGCCAGAGATGTTGAATAGTTTGGTGCCTGAGTTGCGTTCTCGGCCAAAGCTGGCAAACCAGGCACCCCCACGACGGCAGATGGTGGGGGACACAGCCACCGTCTCCACATTGGCCACAGTAGTGGGGCAGCCAAACACACCTTCAAGGAAATGAGAAGGGACCTGTGGCCACTGGGGAGTGGGGTGGGTTTCCTAGTGGTAGAGTCTGTTTCACTTTTGTTCTCATGGCAGAGGGCCTCTGTCCTTATCCTTCTTCCCCCAGCTGAACCCCAAACTCCGAAGAGTTGTGTCGCCTGTTCACCATCACACCCCTGGCTCCTGAATCAGGAGGCAGAGCACAAAGTCTAGGGGGCCTGCGTGTCTGATGAGGGTCTGAGGTACTGTGAGTGGCACTGGCCGGGGCTACATGTTATCACCACTCCCATCTCTTGACTGACCTCAGCCCAGACAGCACTGAGAAAGACCATGAGACTACCCGGGGGACCTGGCCAGCGTTCCACAGGACACAGTGAGCCAAGGCCCAAGTCAGGCAGGGTCTCACCCACGTCAGCAGGGAAGGGCGGCTTCAGGCGTGGTTTGCCCTGCTTGCCCTCGATGGACTCGATGAGTGCTGTCTCCTCTCCACAGATGTAGGCCCCAGCTCCGCGCACCACAAACACATCGAAATCGTAGCCTGAGCCACAGGCATTCTTGCCAATCAGACCTGCCTCGTAGGCCTCTCGAATGGCCACCTGTGGGACAAGGGTGCAAGTTCCCCAGCCTGCCCCGGCCCCAGGAGTCAGCCTATGATTTCAGGGTCACGTGGCTCTTGAAGGCTTCCCAAGTTGAGGCTCTGGAGCATACAGGAAGAGCCCAGAGAAGGAGGCTTTGGGGGCCAAATCCTGTTCAGGATGTATGGAGGAGTGGTCACCACACTCCCAGCTGGAACCCTGACAGGCCAGCACAAACATCTAAGAACAGATGTGCTGGGAAGGGGCATGTGAGCGCACACTGGACACCTTCTGCCTGCCTATTCCCACCCTACCCACCTGCAGATTGGAGGCCTCATTGTAGAATTCTCCACGGATGTAGATGTAGGCAGCACGGGCACCCATGGCCCGGCCCCCAACCAGGCAGCCTTCCACCAGCTTGTGAGGATCGTGGCGTATGATCTCCCGGTCCTTGCAGGTGCCTGGCTCCCCCTCATCTGCATTCACCACCAGATACTTGGGCCTGTGGGGACCCACCAGGCAGACAGACCAGAGTTTCACCAGGACTGAGCCCTAAACCTCATGCCATCAATGCTTGACCTGGGGAAGTCTCAATCCAACAGCTGATCCTCTTTGCCCTCCCAACATGTCCCCAGGGACTCTGCTAGCTCACTGCCCATACCAGGGAACTCACTGCCTAGTCCATCTTTGGAGAGTGCTTTCTCTTGAGAGCCAAATTTTGCTCTTAGTTAGAAAGAGCTTTCCTCAACCTCAATCACATCTCTGGGGTCAAAAGGAGGGTAAAGAGGCTGACTTTTATTATTTTCTATGTGCTAACCAAAGTACTGGTCAAAAGCTGAATGAACACTATTTCTTTAATTCCAGCATGGTATCATTATACCTGCAGACAAAAAAAGAAACTTAAGTCCAGGCATAAAGGCACATGCCTGTAATCCTAGTACTTAGGAGGCTGAGGCAGGAGGATAGCTGTGAATTCAAGGCTGGTCTGAGCTAACAGTGAGTTTAAGACCAGCCAAAACTAGTGAGACCGTGTCTCAAAAAAAAAAAAAAAAAAAAAGCTAAGGTTCAAAAAGGCCAGGAGAGTTTCCAAAGCTCAACAATCATTAGAAGGTAAAGTTGGGATTTGAACAACTAAGACTTCCTGAACCAAAATCTTGTATCAGATTGATTCTGCGATATATCCAGACTTCCCTGAGGAAGTCCTAAGAGAACTACCCCACCCACATATGGCCCCAAAACATTTTCCCACCCCATTTATGCTATACTTTCTAAGGAAATAACTCCAAGGTTCAAGCAAGTCCTGGCCACCCACAAGGTCTCCACTGCAACCATATCCCAGTCTCTCCCCACAAACCTGCCATCTGAGGGCTTGTTCATGAAGCTCCACTTGAGGCCAGTGGGGAAGCCAGCACCCCCACGACCCCGCAAGCCTGACGTCTTGATCTCACCCAGGATCCAGTCAGGCCCCTTGAGGAGAATCTCCTTTGTCTTGTACCAGTCACCTCTACTCTGGGCGCCTTTCAGCCTGCATAGAATGGGGAAAGTAATGATAAAGAGGCCCTCTATGGGACCGAGCAGGGCCAAGGGCACAATCTCACCTCCAGTCATGGCGGCCATACAGATTGGTGAAGATGCGGTCCTCATCCTTCAGTGAGCCAAATGAGGTTTTCTTAGCTGCTGTCTGGGGAGACAGAGGGTTAGGAAGCCCAGCAAAGATCTGGGGCCTTGAGGGGTTGGGCTAGAAGCTACAGATTCTAGCATCCTCCTGCTTAGAAGGGGCTAGGCAGGAGAAAGGACAGATGACTAAGCCCTGAAACTCTTTGGGGCTGGGCGTAGTAGCACACCCCTGTAATCCCAGCACTCCAAGCTAAGGCAGGAGGATCGCTGCCAGTTCAGAGAACAGGCTGGGCTACATAGTGAGTTCAAGGTTAGCCTGAACTACATAGTGAGACCCCG
>RJWM01045115.1:0-12959 GCA_004363535.1 Dasyprocta punctata | reverse complement strand
TTTTAGTATTTTTTATTGTGGCAAAAAGTCACAGACCACATTTCAACCTCCTGACAGTTTCAAAGTGCACAGTGTAATATTGTCAAGTATGCACACCTCATTCTACATGAGATCCAGAGCTCCCTACCCTGCATGACTGAAACTCCATACTCCTGCCCCAAATAACAGCTCCCTACCCTGACTCCCACTGGCCTGGTAACCAGTGCTCTATTTTCTACTTCTGTGGCTGTGACTATGTACTTTATGTCCCTCATATAAGTGGCATTATGTAGCACTGTGACACTGATTCCACTTACTATAATGTCCTCAAGGTTTACCAGTGTTGTAATATGGCAGAACTTCCTTCCTTTTAAAGGCTGAATAGTATTCCCCTGTGTGTACATGTCACATTTTGCCTATCCATGCATTTGTTGAGAGCATTCAGTTGCTTCCACCTCTAAACTATCGTGAAGAATGCTATGAAGAATACAGCAAATATCTTCTTGAGATTCCTTCTTTATTTTTCTTTTGAGACAAGGTCTTGCTATATAGTTCAGGCTAGTTTCGAACTTTCTGTGTAGCCTATTTGGGCCTAGAACTCATGGTGATCTTCCTGCCTCAGCCTTGTGAGTGCAGGGATTACAGTTAAGCACCACCATGCCTGGCCCATTTTTAGTCCTTTTGGACATACACCCAGAAGTAGGATTGCTAAATCAATAGCCAGGCGTGGTGGCACATGCCTTTAATCCCAGCACTCGGGAGGCTGAGGTAGGAGGAGCGTTGTGAGTTCAAGGCCAGCTTGGGCTACAACGTGAGCGCAAGGCCGGCCTGAGCTACATAGTGCGACCCTGCCTCAAAAAACTAGGGCTGGGAGTTTGGCTCAGCAGCTTAAGCACCTGTCTGGCAGGCGTGAGGCTGTGAGTTCGATCCCCAGTGCCATAAAAAAAAAAAAAAAAAGATTGCTAAATCATATGATGGTTCTATTTTTAATTTTGCTAATCCTTAATAGGTAGCAATTCTTTCTTTTGTTTGTCTCTATCTGTGTCTAATGATAAGTAGCTTAAAGGAACTAGGTGACACTTGTGACAGCTGTCTGGAAATCTCCTTAGTCAGATCTACCTGTTCATTAGATACATCGTCTGTTTCCATGGTACCACAGGTAAAACTGATGGGTTTTCCACCACCGTATAACAAGTTCTCCTTTCATCCAGCTTCTGACAGCATTCTACTTTTTTTGTCACAGCACCCCCAGTAGCTGCTTTGAGGGTCATGGGGCTCAGGTAACAGTGTGTTAGGATTCATATCTAGATGTCTCCCAAAGCCTTGTGCAATCATAAGCTAGGCTTTTGGGAGATGATTGGGTCATGTGGTGTGACACTCAGCAGTGAATTAGTCCATTGATCCCTCCCTTGATTTCTCTGCTTCCTGCTCTCATTCCCTAGCCTCTTTGTCTCTGCCATGCTGCCCTGCCTTGGAGCCAACAGACTATGGACTGAAACCTCTAAAAACTGTGAGCTAAATAGACATTTTCTTCTCCTCTTCCTCCTCCTCTTCTTTTTTGAGACAAGGTCTCACCATGTAGTTCAAACCAGCCTTGAACTCATTACATAGCCCAGGCTGGTCTCCAGCGCTCAGTGATCTTCCTGCCTCAGACTTCCAAGTGCTGGGATTACAAGTGTGTGCCAACATGCCCAGCTAAACTTGTCCTCTTTTTTTTTTTTTTTTTTTTTTCGGCACCGGGGCTCGAACTCACAGCCTCGCACCTGCCAGATAGGCGCTTAAGCTGCTGAGCCAAACTCCCGGCCCTGGTTTTTTGAGGCAGGGTTGCACTATGTAGCTCAGGCCGGCCTTGCGCTCGAGTTGTAGCCCAAGGCGGCCTCGAACTCACAACGCTCCGCCTACCTCAGCCTCCCGAGTGCTGGGATTAAAGGCATGCGCCACCACACCCGGCACTTGTCCTCTTTTAAATTATGGGCACTGGATATTTCGTCCCAGTGATAAAGAAATGGTCTTGACTGCCTCTGGCACCTCTGCCACATTTCTTACAATGGTATCCCCCATCCACAGTTACCGAATCATACTGGTTTCAATCCTGCATAATAATCATTCCAAACCTTAATGCCTTTCAACCACGATCATTTCATGACAGTTTCCCTGATTTGGGAGCACTGGATGATCTCAGGGAGTTGGGCTTAGGATCTCATGTGAAGACAGACTGAGGCTGGACTTGTGCCTGCTGTCAGCTGGGCCCTCGCCTAGCCATTAACTGGTCACCTCGGGTCCTTGTTCACGGTACTGAAATAATTCCAGGGCGCACACCTCACATAGAAAGACTTGGACGGGGGCTGTGTTGTTTTGTATGACTGCACCTTGGAAGTTCCGTCACCCAGGCCATCACAAAGAATCACCGCGGTTAGGGGTAAAGACTTCACCTCTTGACCGGGGGACCGGAAATCATGTTGCAGTCATGTTTGGGATGGACAGAAACCTGCCCCTGGCCCATTTGATTGCTTTGGTTTTCAGTTTCAGTGCAGCATTCTGTGTGAAGGCTGGCAAGGGGGGGCTCCAACACTCACAGCCCTGGCTGCAGGGGAGGGTTTCACCTGCTTCTACCTGAGGTGGCACCAAGGTCCAGACTGCTAGGGCAGGCAGGGTGGTGGTCATTGAACCCAGGGCTTTCACACTGAGCCACATTCCCACCCCTTTTAAAATTTTGTAAATTTCAAAATTGGATCTCCTGAAGTTGCTAAATTGCCTGGATGGGCTGGAAGTTGTGATTCTCTTGACTCAGCCTCCCTGGGAGCTGGGATTATAGGCGTGAGCCACCATGCCTGGCACCAGATCACTGTTGATCAGTCTGTTTAAGAGCAAGTCAGCAAGGGCCAGGAGTTTGGCTCAGTGACTTAAGCACCTGTCTGGCAGGTGTGAGGTTATGAGTTCAAGCCCCGGTGCCGCAAAAAAAAAAAAAAAAAAAAAAAAGAGCAAGTCAGCATAACTGGCCTTCTAGGATGCAGGGGTTGTGGAGACAGCTCACAAGAGCCCTCCACAGAGAAAGCTGATGGTCAGGATTTCCTAATCACTGGTTTTTGAAGCAAAGGTGTTTTTTATTTTACTGATTACTTGTTTTCTCTTCAGCAAAGTGTCTTTCAGTAGTATAAGCAGAGGACAAATTGTCATAGTCACTTTTAATATTAGTGAGTAGTTATATGCAGAAGCTCTGTTTTCTGAAATCCATCTTCAATTTTATGAATTATGTGTTGAATATTTTTGTTCTCACTACATTGACCATGTCTTCTCGATCCTGGCATTTTTCCTAAATCACTTTCTTTTGAAGGCTGCCCACGAGCTCAGGTTCTTCACGGGGTTCTGTTTTAGCCACAGGGCTTCATGTTTATTTTTCAGTGGCATTTTATGGTTTTCTCCTCTTTCATGTCTAGCTCATACCCTGTCCCTTTTTTTTTTTTTTTAATTCAGGCTGATCTTAAACTCACTATGTAGCTCAGGCTCGCCCCAAACTCATGTTGATCCTCCTGCCTCAGCCTCCAAAGTACTGGGATTATAGGCCTACACCACCATACCAGGCCTTTTTTTTTCTGGATTATAGATGGAATTCACATTTTCAACTAATAGTAATACGGTTTCTGCTCACCAGACAGATGTAAAGTGTCTCCTTTCTGATCTTTCAGCTCTTCATTCCAATGCACTATCAATTATCTATTGTGTGGGTGGGTGGTACAGGGAATGGTATCTGGGGGGTACTCTACTACTGAGTTGCAACCCTGATCCCTTTTTTAAAAAGTTTTGAGACAGGGTCCCATTGAGTTGCCCAGGCTGTCCTCAGACTTTCCATCCTCCTAGTTCAGCCTCTCCAGTGCTGAAATCTTTCTTAGGCAAGCATCTCTGAACCTAGCCCATTAGCAAATTCTCACCTTTCTTTTCTCTTTCATCATATTTCATTTGCTGTGGATTCAAAATGAAGATCTGACTGTTTCAGTTGCATAGGAGAATTGCTAAAAATTTCAGCTTCATTTATCTCATAAACAAAGTTCTGTTCCTCTGAAGTTTTTGAGTTCGTCAGATTGATTCCTTGGATAGTAAATTCCTAATGCCAGGCTACTATGTCCTCCTGAATACTCCTCTACTGTCTTTCTCCATTTTTTCTTTCTAATAATTTTATTGTATACATTTGAGATTAAGGACAAGACACTATGGGGTATAATAGATAGTAAAATAAGCCGGGCGTGGTGGCGCACGCCTTTAATCCCAGCACTCGGGAGGCTGAGGTAGGCGGAGCGTTGTGGGTTCGAGGCCGGCTTGGGCTACAACGCGAGCGCAGGGCCGGCCTGAGCTACATAGTGCGACCCTGCCTTGAAAAACCAGGGCCGGGAGTTTGGCTCAGTGCCTCAAGCGCCTGCCCTGGCAGGTACGAGGTTGTGAGTTCAATCCCTGGTGCCACAAAAAAAAAAAAAAAAAAAAAAAAAAAAGATAGTAAAATATCGTGTTGATGTAAATTAATGTACTACATTTATCATCCTGCACAATCAGTAATAACAAAAATCCCAGCTGGGCATGGTGACGTACCACATGCCTGTTACCCCAGCACTCAGGAGGCTGAGGCAGGAGGATTGTTGTGAGTTCAAGGCCAGCCTGGGCTATAAAGTGAGTTCAAGACCAGCCTGAACTGCATAGTGAGACCCAGGCTCAAAAAAAAAAAAAAATCCCCAACACACTAGCATCTGCATTGTGAGGAAGTCTCCAGATTTGTGGCTCCTACATATTGTTACTTTGTACCCTTAGACTGACAGTTGCCCATCCCTGAAGCTTGGTAACCACTGTTTTATTCTCTATTCCCACTAGGCCTCTTTTTAAAATTTTGTTTTTTGATTCCATGTTCATGTGAGATTATGCAATATTTTTCATTCTGTGTCTGGCGTATTTCACTTAGCATAACATCTTCCAAGATTTACCTAAGTTGTGGCAAGCAGCAGGGTCTCCTCTGCAAAGGTGTACAGTACTCCATGGTGTACACACATGCTACATTTTCTTTATTCATTCACCTATCAGTGACAATATTGTTAATAGATAACAGACAATGTGTTGGAATGAGGAGCTAAAAGATCAGAAAGGAGACTCTTTATGTCTGGTGTGTTGAAACTGTATTAATACTAGTTGAAAAATGTGAGATTCCCATCTACAATCCAAAAAAAGGCCCAGAGTATGGCACATGCCTGTAATCCCAGCACTTGGCAGGCTGAGGCAGGAGGATCACCATGAGTTCAATCTATTTCAATATCTCAGCTATTGTGAATACACTGTAGCAAACATGGGAATGTAGATAGTTTTATAACATGATGATTTTACCTCCTTTGCGTATATACCCAGAAGAAGGACGGCTGGGTTACATAATAGTTTTTCTTTTGTTTTTAACATTTATTTATTTATTGCAATACTAGGGATTGAACCCAGGCCTTCACCCCAAACTGTATCTCCAGTCCTTTTTTATTTTTTATTTTGCAACAGAGCCTTGCTAAATTGCCTTAGTGGGCTCAGATTTTCAATTTTCCTGCCCAGGGTGCTGGTATTACAGATGTGTGTCACCATGCCCAGTTGATAGTTCTATTTTTATAGGAAACAAAAGTTTAAACTTTCCCTAGGTGTCATGGTGCAGGCCTGTAATCTCAGCACTTGGGAAGATTGCTGTGAGTTTGAGGCCAGCCTGAGCTACATAGTGAGTTCAAGACCAGCCTGGACTACCTTTTTCAAAAAAACAAAATAATAATAATAATAATAAACTTTACCTTCCCTTCATTGTCTCTCTTTTCATTAGTAATTTTTTTTTTTTGAGACAGAGTCTAACTATGTAACACAGGCTGGTCTCAAACTCACTATGTAGACCAAACTGGCTATGAACTTGCAGCAAACCTGTCTCAGCTTCCTGAGTACTGGGATTATAGGCATGTACCACCAACCCTGGCTCATTAGGGGTATTTTTCTACTTGATATTTTTGTAGGATCCTTTGTAACTAATTCTAGCATTGGTATAGATTTCTCCCTTTTCAAACTCTTATCCCATTGTTTGTATAATGTTCTTTCTCACCTGGTTCCCACATGACAAGCAGATATCACATCACCTTTTTTTTTTTTTTTTTTGTGGTACTGGGGATTGAACTCACGACCTTGCACTTGGCCAGGCAGGTGATTATGCCATTGAGCTAAATCCCTGGTCCCCATCATATCACCTTTTGGCTGACTTCTTTAAATCAATGATTCCTTTCAGCACATATCTGTGTTTTTGTTTATCTCTTTCTTAAAATACTTATTAATATTCCCTCTGTTTTTTCAAAAATTCTTTGTCCTCCAATATGTTAACTAAACCCCCAGACCTTGATTTCCAGATATTCTACAGTGTGAAATTTTCTTCACTGCACACAGGATACGTGTGTTTAAAGGGAAACTCTTGTTCAGAGTACTTCCAGGTCATTGGCCTGACTTCCAGGCAACTTAATGCTTGCTCCAAGGCATGCAGCATGGGCTTAACCAGGAGGAACATGAGGACCGATGTGCTTCATGAACAGGGCTCCAGTGCAGTTGTCAAGGCAAGAACTCTCTTTTTCCAGCAACTATTTCATGGGATTTGTTTTTTCTTACCCCTAAGGCACAGGATAGCCAGGCATGGTGGCGCACACCTGCTATAACATCACTTCAGAGGCAGAGGCAGGAGGACTCCTGTGAGTTCAAGGTCACCCTGGATTACATAATGTGTTCAAGGCCAGCCTGAAGATCCTTTCTCAAAAAACCAAGAAACAAGAATAAATTAAAGAGACTAGCTGGAAACTTCCTGTCTGCCATCCTCCTCGAGGGTGTCGGATCTGTACGTAGGTAGATTATAGCCATCATCCACTTGTGCTATGTGTAACAGACCATGGAGACACACACTGCATACATACACATGTGAGCCCACACATCATGCATGCATAATACATCTAACACACACACATACACACACACACATGCACACACACCCTGCCCTGACAAAAGGTACTACAGCCGGCAGTGATGGTCAGATAGCGTCTCGGCTGTGGGGTGCACACAGCCAGAGAACCCACTGAGGTCCGAGTGCAATGTGGCACCAAGGCACTTTAACAACTGCCTGTGATTCATCCTAGGGAAATCTCTCTCCCTGACCACAGCCACAGCCGCAGAGCTGCAATACAGCTGTGGCTGCCTGAGGCAATGACTCGCCCCAGCTCCCCACCCCGCCTTTCCTGCACGCTAACTTCCAGGAAAACTGCGGTTACTGGTCTTTTGATAAGGTTTCCTGGCTGACCGGCAGACACACATGCCCTTTCTCTCATCTTTCAGAAGCCGCTTTCTTAACCAGGACACACACCTGTAGTCTCAGCACTCAGGAGACACAGGCAGGATTGCTGTTGAGTTCAAGGCCAGCCTGGGCTACACAGAGAGACCCTGTCTCAAAAAGAAACAACAATAAAAAAGAAATACCTGTGATCCCACTCCCCTCTTCAGTTACTGCCCTATTTCTTTCCTCTACTGAGTCAACTCCTACATACATTGTTGCCAGAGCTCTTCTCCATCTGATCTTTTAAGTTTTATTTTTAATTGACAATAATTGTATGGATTTATGGGGTTTAATGTGCTATTTCAATACATGTGTACATTATGGAATGACCAGATAAAGCTAATTAGTATATTCATCACCTCAAATATTTATCATTCCTTTGTGCTAAAAACATTTAAAATTCTCTCTTTTTACTATTTTTAAAATAGACAATATGTTGTTATTAACCCTAGTCATGGGGCTGCACAGTAGATCCCCATGACTTATTCCTTCCATAGACTGGAAAGTGCTCCCAGCAACCAATAAACTATACCATCCCATCTACCCGCCTCCAGCTCTGTGCAACCACCCTTCCGCTCAGGGAGTCTACATGTGAGTGGGAGCTTATAGTGTTTGTCTTTCTTCTTCTGCTTCATTTCACATAACATCATGCTCAGGTTATTTATTTATTTATTTGTTTATTTTTGCAGACAAGGTCTGGCTATGTGGCTCAGGCTGGCCTCGAATTTACTATATAGCCCAGGTCTTAAACTTACAGCGATCCTCCTGCCTCAGCTTCCCCAGTGGTAGGATAACAGACATGGGCCACCACACCCAGCCTTGTAATGGTTTATGTCAAGATATACTCCAAAAACCTTAGATGATCATAGGTGGGGGTTTTAGGATCTGAGCAGATGATAGAGGCTCTACAGCTGACTTCCTGTTAGGAGATGGGGCCTGCTTGAAGGAGGCAGGTGGCTGGGAACATGGCCTACAAGGGTTTATCTATGCCTCCTCCCAGATCTCTTAGTGTCTGCTCTACACATTTTGGTGCTCTGATGCTGGGTACATATATATTTACAATTGTTGGGCGGGGGATGTAGCTCAGTGGTACAGTTCCTGTCTAGTAAGTGCAAGGGCCTGAGCTCAACTGCTGGTACCAAAAAAGAAAAAAAATACGTATTAAAAAGAAACCCTTATATTCTCTTAAAGAATCAACCCCCTTATCACAATATAATAACCTGTTTTGCATCTGTTTGTATATTGTTTGACCAGAAGTCTATTTTTTTTTAAATAAGTACTATTTACCCCTGATCTCTTTTTCTACCCTTTCACTTTGGAGTCTGAGTGTTCTTTGAGGTAAAACAAGTCTCTTGTGGGTAGCTAGAGGTAAGTCTTGATTTTTACCTTTTAAATTCATTCAACCACTATATCTCTTTTGATTGGAGAACCAAATCCATTTATATTTAATTATTGATAGGTATTATGTATGTAATCAAAGTTAAATTGTTAGCAGCTTAGAATAGCCAGTTGGTGCATTTATTTATTTATCACTTATTTTTGCCTTTTTGAGACAGGGTTTCACTATGCAGTTCAGGCTAGCCTTAAACTCACTTTATTTATTTATTTATTTATTTTTTCTTCCAGTACCGGGGATTGAACTCACAACCTCATACCTGCCAGGCAGGCAGCTTAAACCACTGAGCCAAATTCCCAGCCCAATTGTTTTCGAGGCAGGGTCGCACTATGTAATTCAAGCCAGCCTTTCTCACGTTGGAGCCCACACCGGCCTCGAACTCACAATGCTCCACCTACCTCAGCCTCCCGAGTGCTGGGATTAAAGGCATGCACCACCATGCCCAGCTGAACTCACTTTATAGGCCAGGCTGGCCTCGAACTCAAAGCAATCCTCCTGCTTCAGCCTCCTGAGAGCTGGCATTACAGGTGTGAGCCACCATGCCCCGCTTCAGTTATTGCTTTTAAAATTAATATACAATTTAATTAACATTCAAACTTCATTAAGACATGTGCACCATGGCAATTTTATTGGGGGTTTAACCCTACCTAGGATATGATCATTTGCTGGGCGGGGTTCAGCAACAGGGTCCAGTTCCCACTTAGCACTAATTAGCTATTTATTGAATAAATACAATATCCAAACAAAATGCATTCAAATGCTTTCTTAAGAAATCAGTTTTAAAGGCCTTTTCATTCAGGCTAAAGACAAACACAATAAAGGCAGATACACTAATTTCAATAATTGGCTGATTTTATACAGCACTTACTTCTTTTAGCCCGTGAGTATATTATTGAAAGACAGAGAACATCTAATACAACCATTTATGCAAAACTAAGAAATAAATTTCTAAGAAAGGGAGATTTTACAGACCCCATCTTTTATACCCACCCTAACAGTTAACTCTATAGAGGAAAAGTCAATGATTTGCCTCACAAGAGTTCACAACTATTGTCACTTTGCTATCAAAATCTGTATTTTTGATCTGTTATGAGCATTGAGACAAGATTCAAAAATTTCCAAAGAAGCACAGTGCACATTGTGATTACCTATTCAGCAACAGCGAGCTTGACCCTGACCAGAATTCCCTCACCATAACATCTCCCTCCTTCTGACAATGTAACCATACAGAGCAGAGAGTGTGAAGTCCCTGGCATGCATTTTCTCAATGAGTCAGTCCACTATGCCCCTTGTATTGAGAAAAATAACAGGTTTCATAATGGTGAGTGTCTCATACAAATCACAAAGTGTACCCAACTTCCATTCTTCTTTTTCTTTTCCGGGAATTGAACACACAGCCTCGCACCTGCCAGACAGGTGCTTAACCCACTGAGCCAAACTCCCGGACCTGGTTTTTTGAGGCTGGGTCACACTATGTAGCTCAGGTTGGCCTTGCACTCGCGTTGTAGCCCAAGCCAGCCTCGAACTCACAACGCTCTGCCCACCTCAGCCTCCCAAGTGCTGGGATTAAAGGCGTGCACCACCATGCCCAGCACCATTCTTCTTTTTCAATATTAACAATTTTTCTTTCTTTGCCAGAATCTGAATTGCATCTCTCATGAATTTTTTGGTCACTTCCAACACATCAGTTGGCCTTATGGCAGAAAGCAACACAACCTGAATATTTGTATTTAGCTTTTGAAAAATCTCATAGATTTGATACTTAAACCCTTGGCTCAATATTTCATGTGCTCCATCCAAAACAAACATTTTCATCCATATTGGAGAAAGATACTTCTGTTTATGATACACTCTTTCTGGTGTACTAACAACAACACGTGCTACTTCAGCCTGCAGCTTTTGCATTTCATTTTGAACATTTGTTCTATCGATGTAGGCATGGCAAATTGCTCCCACATCATCTCCAAATGCTAGTATTACCTTTTGGATCTTCGATACAAGGAATAATAGCTCTTTGCTGAATAGCTAAAGGCTTCTTAAAACTGTAAGCATAGATGCCCCGAAGAAGAGATTCCTTTAAACTCATATCATCAAAGTCATCGACGACCTCATTCCAGTTGCTCTTGATGACACTATCAGGGTCTATTCCCTCTGGGCCTCCATGTTCTCTTAGAACCTGAAGAACCACCAGACTTGATCAGTGCCTGACCGAAAAGCAGAATAACCAGGTTTAAGTAGTACCATTTTGTTGCTTTATGGACCCTTTCTTCTTTTTTCTTTACTTTTGGTATTGGGGATCGAACTCACAAACTCACACCTGCCAGGCAGGTGCTTAAGCCACTGAGCCAAACTCCCGGGCCTATTTTTTTTAGGGTAGGATCGCACTATGTAGCCCAAGCCGACCTTGAACTCACAACGCTCTACCTACCTCAACCTCTTGAGTGCTGGGATTAAAGGTGTGAGCCACCATGCCTGGTTTTTTTGTTTTGTTTTGTTTTGTTTTGTTTTTTTGTTTTTAAAACAGGGTGTCACTGTGTAGTGCAGAGTGGTCTTGAATTTGCTTATGTAGCCCAGGCTGACCTCAGATTCACTGTGATCCTCCTGCTTCAGTCTCCTGAGTGCCAGGATTACAGGCCTGTGTCACCACACTCAGCTCTTCCTTTCTTTCTCTATGACTTTTTTCCTTTGTGGTTTGACGGCTTCTTACGGTGGCATGCTTTGGGTCTTTTATTTTTATTGTTTTAGTATCTATCATAGATTTTTGCTTTGTGGTTACGCTGAGGCTTACATAAATATCTCACCTGATTTAAACATTACACAATGTATGCATGTATCTAAATGTTACATGGTACCCTATAAATAAGTACAGTTTTTATGTCTTCATGTATCAGTTAAAAATAAATGTCATTTAAGTTTAGAAAAGAAAAAATTGATTTTTTGAAATGTTTACCATGTGTGGGGCTAGAGAAATGCCCTTTAGAAGTTTAAAAAGTATGTTCTCTACAGCAATGAGGTTTCGCTGTCTTCACTGCTCAGCACACTCACTGAGTGCTGTTAATGTGCCTGTTTCTTTCCGCATCTTCACCGTGAACACTGGATAGAATTTGTTTAGCTCAGAAATCAGCTTAATTTTCATTGTGAACCCACAAGCCTCTGCCCATTTCCAAAACAGAAAGGAGTAGCTCCGGGTACTGCAAAAGAAGTGTGTTTGCTGGAACTTAAAGCAGAGAGCCTCCAGTGTTATTAATCACTTTCATAATTGTTTCATAATTGATGGTGGTTCTTAAGATATAACACTGAACATTGGCTCACTGAGATGTTGAAAGCAGAGAGCTATTCTTAGTTGCCATTATCGCAAAAGATTGCTCCTGTGGTTTCTGGGAATGCCACATGTCTTAGTTCATTTTTGCTGCTGTTACAGAATGCTCAAAACTGGGTAATGAATGGAAATCTATTTGGCTAACCGTTTTGGAGTCTCTGAAACACAAATCAAACCTCTATCTCCTAGTGAGGGCCTTCTTTCTACATCATCTCAGGGTAGAAGGCCAAAGGGCCAGAGCATGCAAGAGACGGGCCTCCCTTCTAACTTTATAAGGGCAATACCTGAGCACCACAGCCCACATCTCTAAGCATGAGCTCTATGACCCGTGGCTTACTCACCTTTTAAAAGTCTCACCTCTTTGATTGTGCATGGTTCCAGGGACTGAACCCAGGTCCTTCCCTGCAATACAGGGCACCTCCAAAGCCATACAACCAGTGCTTATTTAACAAAGCCCCTCTTCTGCAGTTGGACCCAGTGGCACAGGCCTGATAGTCCCAGCACTCAAGAGGCCAAAATAGGAGGACCATAGGTTTGAGGCCAGCCAGGGCTAGACGAAGAGCTGAAGGCTGTCCTATACTACATAATAAGATCCTGTCTCAAACCAACCCCCACACTAAAAAAAGAAGGAAAAAACCCCCAAGAAACTCTATATCCTGGTTAAACTAGGCCTTTACAGTGCCCCAAAAAAGGCTAGACATAACCAAACCAAACCTACACCACACGAGGGAAACAGAGGAGCAATTCAAGAAAATAGGAAGCATACTTGTAGCTGATGAAAGTTCTCCCCCCAAACCAACTATGAAGCAGAACAGTATATCACAAATTCTATTCTGATTTATACATTCTCTGACAAGCATGTAAAGTTTTTTTTGTTTTGTTTTGGTTTTGGTTCTTGGTTTTTT
>RJWM01045114.1:0-12948 GCA_004363535.1 Dasyprocta punctata | reverse complement strand
GATTTTTTGTTTGGTTGATCTGTGTCTCTGTGACAGTGGGGTGTTAAGGTCCCCTGTTATAACTGTATTAGTGTTTATTTGGTTTTTCATGTCTATTAAGAATTGTCTTACATATTTGGGTGCTCCCATATTCGGTACATATATATTTATGATTGTAATCTCTTCCTCTTGAAGTTTTCCCCTAACAAGTATGTAGTGAGCTTCTTTATCTCTTTTGATCATTTTCAGTTTGAAGTTCGTATTGTCTGCAAATATAGTAGCGACCCCTGCTTTTTTCTGGGTTCCTGTTGCATGGAGTATTGTTTTCCAGCCTTTGATTTTTAGTCTGTGAATTTCCTTTTGAATGAAATGTGTTTCTGGTACACAGCATATAGTTGGGTTTTTTTTCTTAACCCACTCTGCTAGTCTGTTTCTTTTTATTGGTGAGTTGAGACCATTTACCTTGATCGATATAACTGATACGTACTGGCTCATCCCTGTCATGATATCTTTGTGTTGTTGGCTTTCTATATTTTCTGTTTAATTATTTGCCCTGCTTAGTGATTTCCTTTTGTTGTTGTTCTTAAGATTGTAGCTATCTTTGTCTCTTTATAGAGTGTCTTTCAGTACTCTTTGTAGTGTTGGTTTGGTGGCCATAAATTTCTTCGGTTCTTCTTTGTCATGGAAGCATCTTATTTCTCCATCAATTTTTAAGGATAGTTTTGCAGGGTACATCAATCTGGGTTGAAAGTTGTTTTCTTTCAGGATTTGAAATACTTCACTCCAAGCTCTTCTTAACTTAAAGGTTTGTGTTGAGAAGTCTGCCTTGATTCTGATAGACTTTCCTTTATAGGTGATCTGTTTCTTTTCTCTGACAGCTTTTAGTATTTTGTTCTTGTGCTGTGTTTCTGATTGTCTAATTATTATATGTCTGGGTGAAGATTTATTTTGGTTATGGTTAATTGGGGTTCTGTATGCCTCAGTTACCTGTATTTCAGATTCTCTTCCCATGTTTGGAAAGTTTTCTGCTATTATTTCTGTGAATAGTCTTCACAGGTCATTAGTATTGACCCCTGCTTTGTCATTTATGCCTATTAATCTTATGTTATTTCCCTTGCCATCGTCTTGCAGCTGTTGAATTGTTGTTTCTTGGTTCTTTACTATTTATAAGAGATCTTTTGTTTTGTGGCCATAAGCTCCCATGCTGTCTTCAAGATCTGAGATTCTATCTTCAGCTTCATTCAAGTGGTTTTTCAAACTTTCCATGGAATTTTTCATTTCCTGCATTTCCCTTTGCATCTGTTTCATGCATTCTGTTTGTGTCTTATATTGTTCATTCAAAGTTTTGATCATTTTCTTAAGTTCTTCTATTTTTTTATCTTGTTCTTCTCTAGATACACACAACATTTTTTAATAATGATTGCTATTTCGTTTCTTAGCTGAGAGAATATTTCCGATTTGAGTTTCTCAATAGCTTCATCAAGTTGTTTCTTACTGTGTTTACTATCATTTTAGAAAGTTCAGTTGTGTGACTCCCAGTGTCTTCCATTTCAGTGTCTCTTGGGCTTGTTCTCAGTGGGCTGGGGGATTGAGATTGCCTCTTGGTCTTTCATTTTGTCATTTTCTTCTGGAATCTGTGTGGCTCTGTGTCCTGTGAGGTCATCTGGGTGTTCCCCTGGTGGGTTGTGCTGAGTTGTGGGACTGGGTAGAGCTGGATCCTGTGTGCAGCTAGTGAGGGTGCACACCCAGAGTGTGCTTGCGGAGCCTCCACCATCTTGGATGGGAGCCAAGACCCCCAGACCCAGGCAGCTAGGCAGAGCATACCCCAGATTGTGGCACCACCCGGACCCTGAGTCTGGCTGCAAGGAGTTCAGAGCCTCTGGAGTGTCAGGCAAGCCTGGGCGAGTCCCAGGCCTACAGTCTTGTCTGTTTATAGTAATTGAACTTATTTTTGTACTATTTTGAAATACCAGTATAGACACTTCAAATAGTTATTAACAGCTTTTACAAAAATACCTCCTGGAGAAAAACAGTTCCAAATCTATATTCTTTATCAAAGCATAAAAATTCAACTCTTAAAGACAGAAAATATGTTGATATCAACAGAAATTCTTTCTTATATATCTGTCAGATTATTTCTCACCTAAAGGAGGAAATCTTTAAAGTCCCTTTAGAGTTGCATGGGCAAGGACAGGACCAAGAAGCCAAGCCAAGCCCTCCAGTGAGCCAGCCAGTGTTTGTGCCAGGAGAGAAGAGGAGTGCACAGCCAATTTCCAGTAAGCAAGCAACTAATTTGGAGGAACACAGGCTGAGATGATAGCAACTGAAAAGAAACAATTTAACAATTGTATGGTTTGACTGACTTTGCAGGCCTAAAGCCCCTAGTCTTAGTATCTATTTAGAGGATAACATTATGCAATACAGTAACTATTGGGGATTTCAGACTGCCTTGTTTTTGTAATCCAGTATTTTTCTCATTGTTTTGTTTTGTTCTGTATTATTGTTTTGTTTCATTCCCTTTAAAATAAAAAAATAAAGTCCCTTTAAAAATAATCAGTGTTAGAAGTGTCCAAATTTTCCCTGAAGAATTTAAAAGTTATTATTTTCCACATTCACTCATAAAAATGGTGGCTGACATGAAAAAAATCACCCAGAAGAAATAATACATTTTAAAACTGTATGGCTAGGAAACACCTTAATCCCACACTCATCATGGGACTAAGATGTAGTCCATAGTACTCCTATAGATAAACAAAATAAGAATCAAAGTGACATAAAATCTAGCTTTAAAGTGGCATAAACCAATAAATAATACTGCAAACTGACTCTAAGCAATATTTACTATATCACCTGACATTCATTCAGTCAATGGTGTCATTCATTCATTCCATAAACACTAAAGCACTTAGAGTATGAAAGATACCTGCTAAATGTGAAGAACAAAATGAAACAATGAACAAGTGCAGAGCCTTTAGAAAAGATAAATATTTTTAAAGTAAATTAAAATAAGTGCTCTAGTAAGAAACAGGAATGAGCAAATGACTTTGTCCAGGTCTAGAAGAATCAGATAATTTTTCATAAAATGATATTTGATAATATGTAATATATATCTTCATTGAAAATACATTAATCTATTGAACGTACATTAATTACCAACCCAAATTACTACAAACTCAGTGATTGACAACAACTGAAATTTGTTTACTTTGAGTTTTGAAGTCCAATCTCTGAAATGAAGGTGCTGGCAGGTTTTGATCCTTCTGGAGGTCCTGAAGAAGAGTCCCTTCCATGTCTCACTTCTGGTTTCCAATAGCTGTGGGATGGCAGATGTATCATTTCAATCTCTGCCTCTGTCTTCCCATAATCTCCTCCTGTGTGTCTTTTCCCTTTCTCTTCTCTCACAAGGAAACACTGGATTTAGGAATTACATAATCTAAGATGATCTTGCCTCAAATTCCTTACCTTAGGTGTACCTACATAGATCTTCTTCCCAAGTAAGACCATATTCCCTGGTTCTGGGCCAGCCTATCTTTTAAGGGGTTGGGGGTGGGGTGCTATTTAACCCATTTCTCAAACAAACAGAGAAAAGTTTCCACAGGAGATACGTTTGAAAGGACATTCTAAGAAATACAAGCACAAGCAACTGTACAAACACTCATGCCACTTATGAGGAAGAGTAAGTGTAATATTATCTGAGTGAACCTAGAGGTGTGTAGGAGACAAGGTTAAGCAATAAGTTAGAGATAGAGACTGTTCTTCAGAGCACAAATATCTATGTGAATACAAAATCTAAAATCCATAACAAAACATTACTAAATGTATTAATAAATACAACAGCAGAGCAAAAAGATTATACAGTATAACCAAGTTTATCCTAGAAATGCAATGGCTGTTCAATACTATTTGATATAATAAACCACATGAATAAATTAAAAAATAATATGTTCAGATCACCTTAACTTATGTAGGAAAAGCACTGACAAATCTCAAAACCATTTACTGATAAAACAATTTAAAAAATCTTGGAATAAAAGGGAACTTTGTCAACCTGATAAAGGGTACTTATAAAAATCAATAGTTAAAATTATAATCAGTAGTGGAAAATAGAAAGCCTTTCCCCTAACCCTAATTGCAGGAACAGGACATAGATGCCCACTTTTACCACTGCTATTCAACATTATACTGAAAGTTCTAATCAAAACTAGTAAACAAGAAAGACAGAAATAAATCACTCCAATTTTAAAAAGAAATAAAAGTATTCTTTTTCATTAAAAATATGAGCTTATATACAGAAACTCTTAAAAGGTACATACAAAAATAACTACTAGAATTAATAAATTAAGCAAACTTGCAGCTTACAAGATCAAAACACAAAAATCAGTTGTATTTCTACATATTAACAATGAATAATCCAAACAGGAAGCTAAGAAAATAATTTCATTTACAATAGAACCCAAAAGAATAAAATACTTAAATTTTTTAATCAAAGAGGTGAAAGACTTACATGCTGACAAAACACTGTCAAAAGAAATTAAAGAAAACCTACGTTAAGTGGGAAGACACACCATTTTTAAGCATTAGAAGATTTAATATTGGTAAGAGGCCAATATAACTCAAAGCAATTTATAGTTGAATTATGATCCCATTAAAATCCCTTTTTTCACTGAAAGAAGCAATTATCAATTTAAATGAAATTGAAAGTGCCCCCCAAATAGCCAAAACATCACTGAAGATAATAACAAAATTGGAGAACTCATAATTTCAGACTTCAAAACTTCATACAATACTGTAATATTGAAAACAGCATGGTAGTGGCATAAGGATAGACATATGAATGAATGAAATAGAATTGAGAGTCCAGAAATAAACATGTATATCTATGATCAACTGATTTTCAATATTAATATCAAGACTAGTCCATAAAAATAGAATAGGCTCTCTACTAAAAATACTGAGACAGCAGAATATCCTTTTGCAAAAGATAAGATTGTACCTCTTCTTCACATTCCATGAAACAGTGCCTCACAATTGATTAATAACATAAATGCAGGGGCTAAAACTATAAAATAAAAAAATACAGGAAATCCTTTTTAGCTTTTAATGTCTCAGCAAATTCTTAGAAATGACACTGAGGGCAAGAATGAGAAAAGAAAACTAAACTACATTAAAATTGCAAAGTTTTATATGTCAATGGACAACCCACAGAATGATAGAAAATACTTGCAAGGCATATATCTGAAAAGCATATGATACCTAGAACTCTTATAATTGAAGAGCTCATAACTCAACAACAAAAAGATCAACAAAACTAAAGTGTACATCAATTATCTACAGACATTTCTCCAAAAAATATATAAAAAGAATTAACAAACACATGAAAAGTTGCTCAAAACAGTCAATAGTGAAATGAAAAATCTACACTAAAAAATGTCACTTCATACCTAGTAAAATTGTAGTTTTAAAATAGAACACAAGTATTGGTGAATATGTGACCAAGTTGGAAAATTTCTGAGACACTGGTAGAAGGTGGAATGGTGTATACACTGTGGAGAACTGCCTGGCACTTACTGAAAACTTTAAATATAATATTACCTTGTGACCCAGCAAGTATACTACTAGGAATATATCCAAAAGAATTGAAAACAGGAACATAAACAGAAAGTATGTAGATGAACATTCATGTCACCATAACAATTTCTCTCCTTCACTCCCCTCCCCTCCTCAATTCTCTTCTCCTCTCCCTTCCTTTCCTCTTTCCTTCCCCCAAGCTAGAAATAAGTAACTACCTCTCTCTCTCTCTCTCTCTCTCAAAATAAACCAACTATCTATCAATGGATGAACGGGTAAACTAAATGCGATATATAGACATAATGGCATAATAGTCACTTATGAAACAAATAAAATAATGCAGATACAAAAGATCATATATTATATGATTCTATTTTTATTAAAATATCCAGAGTAGATACATCCATACAGATAGAAATCACAGTGATGGTAAAAAG
Source organism: Dasyprocta punctata (assembly GCA_004363535.1). Classification (NCBI taxonomy): domain Eukaryota; kingdom Metazoa; phylum Chordata; class Mammalia; order Rodentia; family Dasyproctidae; genus Dasyprocta; species Dasyprocta punctata. Next base: position 6,964 of record RJWM01045114.1, on the reverse strand, counting down.
ATGTGATATTTTTATACAATGGAGTACTACTCAGCTATCAAGAAAGATTGCATTGAGACTTTTATAAGTAAATGGACATGACTTGAGACCATACTCATAAGTGAAATAAATCAAACTCACATGTGTAAATACCATACTGTCTCCCTAGTGTAAGAAACTGAAGCAGTATATATGTTCCAAAATGTACAATAAATACTATGTAAGGGTAATAAACTGCTCAAAGAGCAAAAGTAATTGGGACAGGGGAAAGGAGGAAAGAAGAAAGGGAAAAGAAAAAAGACATGAGTCTGTATACATGTATACGCAAGATAGTTAAAGTGACTATACTACTGAATGTATTAGTTATTGAAAAAGAACAGTTAATACTCATATGATTAGATCAATTTTACATGTCTATAACTGTTAATGTAAACAACTGTGTTGAAGGTAACGATATGCAATATTACAACCATTGTCAAATTCCTATCATCTTGTTTTGTAAACCTATAACGTTACTGTTTTGGATTCACTGTTGTCATTTGTTTGTCTCTTTTGCTTTTTGGCTGTCTTTTCTGTGTCTTTTTTCTCTTAAATAAAAAAAAGAAAGAAAGAAAGCACAGTGATGGTTGCCAAATCCTGGAGGGAGAGGTATTGAGGACTGGCGGCTTAATGGGTATGATATTTTTATTTGAGGTGATGAAAATGTTTCAGAACCTGATATTGATGATGGTTCTACAACACTATGCATGTATTAAAGGCAACTGAAATGTATGTTTTACAATTGTTAATTTTATATTATGTGAGTTTTACCTTAATTTTTGAAAAATGAGGAAAATGTTTTAGTCCACAATGCATACAGTAACAGTCAGTGAGTTGGCACCGGTCCCTGTAGGCTGCTCATCACTACTTTAAGGGTTCACTTCAATTTAATAGATAAGAAAAATATAATTGTCTATAGTGAGTTTGTATATTTCCTAAGTTCCTTAAAGTTGGGGCCAAGCTTTTTATTGTATATCGATCATGCTTGAAGTAAGTGTTCAATAAATATTTATTTATACGAGCTAACAAGTTTCAATGGGGAGAGAGGAAAGAAAGTATCGCCATTAGGAATACAAATTCCTAATGCAGTTTTGGAGAAGGGCAGTAATGAATTTTACAGAAAAGTTAAACTTGTGAAAATTTCCTGTGTATGTATGTATGTATCAAATGTGAGTCTGCAGCTTAAAGATGTCATAGTTTGATATATACCCATACAGATTTGGTTAACATGGTATATTAAACAAATTGATGCCATGCAAAATCATGGTCTGCAACTTTGGTACTCAGCAGTAATCTTTTCTGTTTGGCCCCAGTTAATCTTCTGGCTCAAATTACTTCTCAGAGACTAATAAATAGAATTCACTACTATATCTTGGATCCTTATTTTATAACATTCTTTCCATTTCATTTGAATTTGTCCCCACATGATAGAAATGTTATCTGAGAGGACTTTATTCAGGGATTATGGCTCATCTATAAGTCTATCCTTATTTTGCCTTTCTATTTACTCAGAGGTATACTGTCTTACTCTTAACCTAACTAAAGTGATTTTAGTCTCTATATCTCGGGTTCTGCTCCCTCCTTTCCTCACAAAGATCTCTCTGCAGAAATTACACATTCTCTACTGACTTTCATTCAGTATGTTAACATGGTTAAATCTCTCTTATCTATAAACATTCTCCTGTCCTCTGACACACACACACACACACACACACACACACTAAATCAATCCACTTCAATTTGGATAGAGTAGATGACAGGGGAAGAGAAAAATATGCTAGGAATGAAAATCGTGAGAGCAAAAGTCCTGAATTGGAGGAACACTTAGTAGACCACAATAACTTTGTGGGAGAAGAGTGTGAAATGCTATTCTTAAACCAGCGAAGGGAAAGATAAGGCACTATTATCTCTCATCAATTTATATCCAGCATTGGTTTAAAAATACAATGAGGTCAGTGATTGTGTCTGATCATACCCTTAAATGCTAACAGAATGCCTGGGAGGAACTGGTAAAGTAGGCCACAGCAAAGTTGAAATACTACTGAGCTGTCTGGAGAGGGGAAGTTAAAGACAGTGAGGATTCAACTGTGGACAGAATTTATGAAATTTATGATGTAAGTGTATATGTTGTTCTCATAATTGGTCAACAATCCAAACTAATATGGTAAAATAGAAATAGTTTTTAAAAACAGATGGAGCAAGACAGGACAAAATAGGTTTCAAAATAAGTTTCATCCTGTATTTAAAGCTGACCAGGATGATTGAGATCTGGCATAAAGGTAAAAAGTGGAATCCAGTTTCAAGTCCTTAGTAACGACCAAAAGACTACACACATGCAAATGATTATTTAATATGGCTATTTATACATTTTAAAGTCTCAAAGGGAGAAAGGCACCTTGTCAAAAAGTCAACTCTGGTAAAAATTAGTTGTTCCTTATTTTTACTTTGGATTTCTCATATAAAAGAAACCATGTGACGTTTAATTTCACTTAATATTATGGTCTCCAGGTGCATTGATTTGCCTATAAATAATCCAAGTTTATCTTTCTTCATTGAAGAATAGTACAACATTGTATATAAATAGCACTTGCACATTTTCTTTATGCATCCATCTGTTGATGGACATATAGGCCATTTCCAAGAACAAAATAAAAGATAGATAATAGAGAAATATATCTTTCAAAGGGGAAGGAATCAAGAATTGGAGGAAAGAGAAAGGGAGGGGAGGGATAAGTGGTGAGAAAAGGAATTGGAATATGTTATAGACATGTGCCAATGCCACAAAAGGAATACAAACATCATATAATATACATATGTACTACTAAAATTTTAAAAATAAGTTTTATGTGGGAAAATCCCCAATCCTAAAGTTTAGGCATATAAAATTTGTCTAGCTGGCTCAGAAGAGCTGAAAAAATATTTACCACCATGAGTCTTGTATCACATACAGGAAACAATGGCTAGTTACCCAGGAAGGGTCACGCAGAGCAATCTCAGGGGCACAGGTGTTAAGGGTCTGCTGAAAGCTGGGGTTGTGGCAAAAATGCTCCTTCACTTCAGGGCTTATATTAGTTGCAAGATAACAGTAACTACTAGTGAGTAATGTAAAGATGGTAGTGCACTAAAGATAGCAAGAACAACAATAAAACCAAAATCTGGTTCAACTCCTGACTATGTTAACTCAATCTCCTGTTGAAAGAAAACTAAGTATTCCTATTCTAGGTAAAAAATATTACTTACCTCAAAGAAATATAAATCATTATTCTCATCACTACCAAGAAAGCAAAGGAGAAAGTAGAAATAAATATCATGGTATATTCTTTTGTTTACTGTACAATATCAGACATTCAATAAGAAATTACTAGACAAATACAAATTCACCCACTGAAAAAAGCAAGAAAAAATTATTAAATGACTTGAAATAAAATGTGAAGCATACAGAGACACACAGATATCTCAAATACTAAAATGATCACTCAAGTAGTCTAATATAACCATGATTAATATATGAAAGAATCTTACCAACTGAGTGAAAATATGCAAAGAAATATGGGAAATTTCAGTGGAGATATGGAAACATAAAATAAAATGGAAAAATACAGAGGCAAAAGCATTCCTGGATGAAAAAACTTTATGTGTTTATCAAAAGGCTGGGCAAATCAACATTTTTAAAAAATCAATGAACTTGAAGATAAGTCAGTAGAAAGCATTTGAAGTCTAACTGAAACACAAAGGAACAAGTAAGTGGAGAAAAGATAACAGAGCATCCACATGCTCTGAAATAATATCAAAAGATGCTACATGGGAGTAACTAAAAAAGGAAGGCAGTGAAGGGCCAGACAGAATCTTTGAAGGAATACTGACTAAGGACCAAAATTTAATGCAAATCAACAATTTGTTACAAAAAACTCAGGGAACCCAAATAAAGATTAATGATAATAAAAAGCATATGCATACACATCAAAACCAAAGGTAACAAGAATATCTAGAGGGCCAGGGGTGTGACTCAGTGATACAGAGCATGCCTCCTGTGAGCAAAGCTCTGGATTTGATCCCCAGCACTGCAAAACAAACAAACAGGAGAGTGAACCTTAAAATATTTTTTAAACTTTTTCTTTAAAGAAAAATCAGCTGCGGAAAATCCCAACATTGAATAGAAAGAAGCAAGTAAATCAGTGGGAGCATATTTATTAAAAAATATGGAAGCCAAAACTCAATGAAAAACATCTTTGAAGCACAAAACAATAAAATGTTCACAAAAAATTCTACATGAAGGGAAAATATATTTCAATGAAGACAAAATAAAGATTTTTCCCCACAAACAAAAAACTAAGGAGCTTCCTGCAAAATGGCCACCCAGATAACACCACGATAGGGAGACTCCCTGAATATACCATCCAAATGCTGGAATATAAAATAATATAATAACAGAGAGAAGGAAAAAAGAGGGAGATGGGTCCTCTGGACCCAAGAAGAATCTAAAACGAGAACTGTAGCCCACAGAAAGAGTAAAAAAGTGAAAAAACAAAGGTGGAGACTGGCAGCACCTCTGACCAGAGCCGAATCGAATTAGTGGCGCAACCCAAACTGAGAAAGTGCGATTAAAGTGCTGGTGATGCACGATTGAATTGCTGCGGCTGCGGCAGAGATGGTGGAGGCAGCGATCGATTGTGGAATGAGGTGGTTGCGAGCAGGCGGCCCCCCACCCCCGAGGGAGAGTGAGGAACAAGCATCCATCTTGAGACTGGAACTGCACCTAATTAGGCACGGTTCCTGGAGGGTCCTGGCGGAATCTGCATGGGTGCCCTGGGGGTGATAGGAGAAGTTTGGTGGACGGCCCGGTACGGGTTCCCAGGCAGTGGCCCCATCCTCACACACTGCACCAGACATCCGCGAAGTGGAAATAGGCTTGGGAAAGGCAGTGGACCAACATGGGCTCACTGCAGAGCCCAGGAAAATGCCAAGACAGAAAGGTAGAGGGTGCTCTCCAGACTCCAATACAAGCAGAACAAATTCAGGAGGACCTAATACAGAAAAGATTGAGAGTCCAAAAATTAAACTCTCAGAGGAGATGACAACTGAAGTGGGGAGACAACTCCATGAAGCTATAAAAGAAATTAAAGCAGCACTGTTAGTCCAACTGAGAATTGAAATGAAATACATAATAGGGGAATCACTAAGCGCCTCTAAAGGAAACATTGCCGGAAAGGTGGAGGATGGAAAATCAAAGGAAATTGAGAATGAAACGAATAAAGACTTAGAACACATCAATCAGATTCAGAGAGACTACCAGGATATCAAAGACTCCAATAAAAGTTGGCAGAACCACCTGAAGGCAACTAAAGATACTCTTTCATATCTGAAAGAAAGAATGGCAGCCTGGGAGAGAGAAAGGCAAGACTTTCTAAAAATAATAAGAAATCTAGAAGTGGCAGTGCAATGGCTGCAAGACAACCCAAGGAAATATAACTTATGAATAAAAGGTGTGAGTGAAAAAGCAGGGGTCAATACAAATCAAATTAAAAGACTATTTACAGAAATATTTTCAGAAAACTTTCCAAGCTTGGGAACAGGAAGAGACTTTCAGATAAGTGAAGCATATAGAACTCCAGCTAAACTTGACCAAAATAGGCCTACATCAAGACATATAATAATCAAGATTCCAGAAATTCAACACAAAAACAAAATATTAAAAGCTATTAGAGAAAAGAGACAGATTACCTACAAAGGAAGACCCATCAGAATCATGACAGACTTCTCAACACAAATCATCAGGTCAAGAAGAGCTTGGAGTGAAACATTTCAACCCCTGAAGGAAAATAACTTCCAACCCAGATTAATGTACCCTGCAAAATTATCTTTTAAAATCAATGGAGAAACAAGATACCTCCACAACAAAGAACAACTAAAGGAATTTATGACAACCAAGCCAACCCTACAAAGAACACTGAAGGACATTCTAGAGAGAGATAAAGAAGCCCACTGCTCCAGAAAAAGCAACAGAGAGATACCACTGAGCAGGGCAGACAAATGAATAATCCATCAATGGGATTTAAGTCCAGTATTGTTTTCAATGAGCTGTTTAGTTTAATCCTATTCTACCTCGACCAGCCTATCTTTATCATAAATGATGACAAAGACAGTTATTGTAATGATAACAAAATTTATAAGGGTAGCCGTCAGTGACATATGATCACCTTGCTTCAAAACCAGTTATTACTTTCGCTGCTCTATTCTGAGGGATTTTAACCTATCTTAACATGATTGTGTTATAACAGATGATATAGGCAACTGCCTTGAAGCTAACATGAGGCATTATAGAAATCAACGTTGCATTACTATGTATTGCCTCCATTACCTTATTTGTTACTGGTTTTATTCATTACTATTTCATTTGACTATATTTGGCCAATTGGTAAGGGCATTTAGTTTGAAGACAATAAGAGGTATTACAAGGGGAACTGAGGAAGGAAGGTATGGAAAAAAGACATAGTCTTATATAAGGGTATTCATAAGATAGTTTAAAAGTCTATACCACTAAATGCATTAACTGGTGAGAGAGAACAGTTAATATTCATAAGATCAGATCAATCCTACATGTCTTTACCTGTCAATCTGAACAGGCCCCTTAATGGTAACAATATACAACGTTGCAACCACTGTAAAATTCCAACCATCTAAACTCCTAAACCTATAATTTTACAGTATCAGATATGTTGTTGTTGCTTGTTAATCTCTTTAGTTTTTTGTTTCTCTTATGTACGACCATTCTTTTATCCTTTATTGGTTTCACTCTGAACTATTTTGCTTGGTTATATTAGATCTGATGTTATGGGTAGTTATTTCAATGATAACAAGAGGTATTCTAAGGGGAAAGGAAGGAAGGAAGGGAAAAGGAAAAAGACATAAATTTATAAATATGCATAAATAAGACAGTTAAAAAACT
>RJWM01045113.1:0-12945 GCA_004363535.1 Dasyprocta punctata | reverse complement strand
CTTGGTCTTAAGAAATGAATATTTACCAGCTTGGTAAATTCTCATTCTCATTCTCATTATACTACATGTCTTTTCTGCCACCCACATTTCTTGTTCTCTTCTTAACTTATATGTTCAGAATTTTCTATCCTTTCACTTCTTTCTCTGTTCTCCTATAAGGTTTGTATACATCTCTATAATTTTGTCACCTTGTCTGAGGCTAGTGACTTCCCCTCTGCCTGCTTTCCCTTGGGATTATGAACAATTTGAAGATAAACACATTGCTTTCCTGACCTCCAATCTTCTATGGAACTTTGGTAGAGAAGGGCTTTGGTAAGTAGTCAACATAAACCCTAATCTATGAAGTGCGAGGTCAAAGAAATACATTTTTAGGTTTCCTTCAGAAACCTATTACTAATGCAGTAGTAAAATTTTGCAGGTGAAATCTTATAGAAAAGATGCAAGGTGATGTTGTTCCTTTGGGTGGAACTAAGTGAGGAAACTTCCCTCCATGGAGACTTTTGTTCTAATTTTAAAAGCTGGTAAATATTCCATGTGATTTCCGAGCAGACAGAACTGACTTCAGAGCCTAGGTAAAGCTGAATATTCTGTGAAAGTTTAATGTATATATTTTTTTGTGTGTGTTACTTGAGGATGGTGAGGGTTGGTTCTGCAGGACTGTTCTAATTCTACATTTTTCTTCTGTAAAATGGGTGTATCTACCACATAGCTTGTTCAAAGGATTAAATATGAAAATTAATACAAAGTACATAGGGAAATGCCAGGTACATGGGCAGTATTTAAGAAAAGATAGCCATTTTACTCTGTAGCAGTTGTTTTATGTTCATTATCTTCATATCCACATAGTAACTCAAGGGGTTTCCATTTAATTTTCTGTGGCTTGCAGATGTCAATTAAATTCTTTAAGATCATGCAGCTATAAAGTAGCAGAGTTTAATTAATTTTATTTGACTCTAAAGTTTGAATTTTTTTCATTATACTGCTATTTTGAAATGGCAGCCTGGCCAGGTCTGGAATTGGTTTGAACATGTATAAATAATCCCAGGATAAAATTGTTAAAGTTTGTTTCTGTGACTGTGTCTTTGACTTTTATAATCTGTGAACTCATTTGTAAGAACCTGATGCTGTGTTAGGAATCTGATTCTTATGCACTATTATAGGGTTTTGCAACCTCAACTCTATTGATATTCTGGGATAGGTAATTCCTTATTGTGGGGTCTATGCATTCCAAGACATTTACCCACATCTCTGCTGTCTGTTCATTAGATGTCAGTATCATCCACCACTCCAGGTATGACAACCAAAAATACCTCCAGATGTTTGCAAATGTCCTCTGGGTCGTCCAGATCACTGCTAGTTGAGAACAGTTGACCAGGGGCATAAATATAATGTTCACTGTATCATTTGCCCCTGGTATATTTATAGTTAAAATGGGACAACCCAAATGAAATAACCCTAATTACTTCTTTCACCAGTGCCTCTACTCTCAGTCATCTGCCAATGATGCCTCTCTTAACTTGGAAGTATTTTCTAAATCACTGAGAAACCATACCCTTCTTAGTTTGTGTTAATTGAATAGGGCTACCATAACAAAATACCACAGATTGGATGGTATAACCAAAGTACAAATTAATTTTCTCACTGTTTTGGGGGCTGGAATTTAGTTTTTTTGAGACCTCTCTCTTTGGTTTTCAGATGGCAGACATCTTGCTATCTCTTTACATAGCCATCTGTCTTAGTGACTTTTCTCATTGCTGAGATAAAATATCTATCCCTCAAAGTTAAAGGAGGAAAGGTTTATGCAGCTTACAGTTTGCAGTGGTTTCAGTCCATAATTGGCTGGCTCCAAGGCATGCTGGCTTCACAGAGGAGAGCAATTCATGACAGGTAGAAGACAGCAAAAGCAACCAAACAGTTCAAGACAAGCCTCTTTCTGTCCTTTATATAATATACAGTTTACTAGGATTAGGGCAGTGCCAATCCAATCAGTGGACTCATCCAGCAATCACTCACCATTAATCCCAGCATTGCACTATGAGTCAATCAGACACTATAGATTCAACCACTCCAAAAAAAAACCCCTCTATGACTGCATGAAGCTTTGAAGGGCATCTAGGCACAAACCATAACACCATTCTTCTGTGGATGGGCACACTTGGTATTCTTTTGTGTGTTCAAAATTCCGCTCCTTCTAAGGATGCCAGGCATACGGGACTAGGGCCTAAAGACCTTGTTTTAACTTCATCATCTCTTAAAGGCTTTATTGCCAAAGCAGGTCAAATTCTGAGCTACTGGACATTAAGGCTTCAATACATCAATTTGGGGAAGACACAGCTCAAGCCAGAACACACCCTTACCACTTAACTCCTCCATGTTTGTACCAACCCTTATTCTCTCCAGTCTCAGACAATAAACCGTATCTCCTATTCCTGTGCCAAGACCGAGTCTTTGTCTATGCTCCCGATCCCCAGCCTTTGAGAACTTGTTCCAGCAGTTACCTTCTCCTGCTCCCACACACCATTTCCCCTATAGCTTCCTCCCCTCCTTTGCACCAGTTCTTTCTCCTCCCTCTGTTCATGTTCTCAAGTGTCTCCCATTATTGATCCTGTGTTGCCTTCTGACGTTGGCATTTCTGTTACTTTCTTGTTGCAACTGTAGCTTGAGTGCCTCTCAAAAGTTCCTGTGTTGGAAACTTAATTCTTCTGCCCTCGTAACTGAATTAGTGGATTGATGATGGTGCACTCGCATGAGTGAATTCACGCTGCTGTGAGTTTCTTACCACAGGAGTCACTTCCCATTTGAGAAAAATCTACCTCCTTAATTTCTAGCATCTGCCTTTTGTGTTACTCTTTACTTACACTTTGGTTTTCTCATATAAAAGAATATGTGTGATATTTAAGCATGTGTGTCTGATTTGTTTCACTTCACATTATGGTCTCAAGGTTCATCCATTTTCCCGGAAATGAGTCAGGTTTATCTTTTTGTGTAGAATAGTACCCCATTGTGTAAAATAACACATTTTTAAATTCATTAGTCTGTCAATGGACATATAGGGTGCTTCCAAAGTTTAGTTATTATAATTGTGCTGCCATAAACATGAGTATCTTGTTACCTACCATGCTTCTGATATTGCTTTCATCATTGTCGCCAAGTGATCGCCTCGTTATTGAATTCAATGGAAATGTTTTATTCACTATATTTATTTGATCTCCTTTCTACATTAATGAACTTATGCATTCTTATCATCTATCTATCTATCTTCTATTTGATGTGTTTATATCAAAGTTACGCTTGCATATAGTTTAAGATAAATGTTTCAAGGCCCACTTGAAAATGAGCATTTGTATGTTATCTTTCATTGTCCACAAGGTTTGATTGATTGAAATTAATACTTTTTTATTTTTAGGTATTTTTTTTATCAGGTTGCACGTGAATGATTAAAAGATTACACAAATATTTCTTGATTTCTCCACTTTAAGTATTATTAACACCATTTTACCATGGAAGATGGATACTTAGTCTCCCTCCCCCTATTACAACAGTAACACTTTTCCTTCCCAATCTCTTTAATAGTTCAACATCCCAATTTTCAATTGAATTTGTATTCATTTCTTGCCATTGATGGGCATCTAGGTTGACTGCATATCTAGCTATGCACAAAGACACAACAATCCCCTCCAAAAGAAAAGAAAAGAAACAAAGCTGCAGGCATCATCCTACTCAATTTCAAAATGTGCTACAAAAGTATAGTAATACGAACAATGTGGTATCATTGTAAAACCAGACAGATCAATGGAATAGGATAGAGTGCACAGGTATAACCCCATGTATATACAGTCAATTGATTTTTGACAAAGGTGCCAAAAATATACATTGGAGAGAAGACATCTTCTTCAATAAATGTTCCTGGGGAAACTGAGTATTCATACAGAAAAGATTGAAACTCAACCATTACCTCTCATTTTATATAAAAAGCAAAGCAAAATGGATCAAAGACCTAAAAGTGAGACTTGAAACCATGAAACTACTAAAAGAAAATATGGGAGACACCTCCAGACATTGATATAGGTAATGCTTCTTGTGAACAATACAACAAAAGCACAACAAATAAGAGCCAAATTAAGCAATTGGGGTTATATTAAATTGAGAAACTTTTGCACAGTTTCTGTTGACATGTTCAACACTAGCGATTTCCTCAGCTTCATCCAGTATATTGGTGACTCTATCAAAGACATTCATCATTAATGTGGCAATGTTTTTGATTTACAGCCTTTCGTCTTCATTTTTCTTTTCATTTTCTGTCTCTTTGGAACATTGTTTGTTTTTCTTTTAAACATTATTTACTTTTTCACTACAGACCTCCGTGTCTTTATCACAGTTACTTTAAATTCCCAGTTTGATAAATCTCAAATCCCTACAATGCCAGAGTTTGGGTTTATCTTTTCATACTCTGTTTTTGTCTTTTAGTATGCTTTGTAATTTTTTCTGTTAAGAGCTATACATTATGTACTGGGTGAAAGAAACAGATAAATAGAACTTTAATGTTAGGTTTGTGCTTATCAGCTAGGAGCAAGGGTGTTTTTACTTTGTGCTATAGCTACAGGTGTCACACATAAAATGCTGGTATCCTTCCTGTCATCTCACTTGTCTCTAGAAAGTCATTCTTAAATAAGGTCTGAGATGTGAATTTGTTTCAGTTGTCTTCTCTTGTTATTTTTTAGGATCAGTCCTTTAGTGAGACTGTACCCTTGAGCTGTCACCTTTGCAAGGGCATCTAAGTCTTTTATCTCCTTTAGGAGTTATAGGAAACGTGGTGGGAGTTAGAGTTATCTCCTTAGATAATTAAGGCTCTGGTAAAATAGTTTACATTGAGAGGGAGACCTGGGGAGAGGAATGGGAAAAAAAGAGGAAACAAGATATATCATCTACAGGTACAAATTCCCCGTGATGAATGTGATCATTGTGTATATCTAAATTGTACCAATAAACTTAATTAAAAAAAGAACAGAATGTTCTTAGCATATTTCTAAATGGTTACTCTCCCCACATCACTCCCAAAAGCACTAGGACATTTTCCCCTTATCTTTGCTGTGAGAGTCTGATAGAAATCTGCCGATAAACCATATGGGAGTGTTGGGGCCTTGTGATCAGGTTTCTTTGGAGTTTTTACTAAATATTTCCATCCTGAACTTCCAGTATTGCATCAGGTACAGTTTAGCTTTTCTTACTGTTTGGATACTTGCTCCAGTAAGTTATGGATCTCTGGATTTGCCTGTCTTTCTCTTGAATTTTGGGGACAGAAATTTGACTTGTGATCCCAATTCTCTGATACATTTGAGATAATGATTTCCAGTTTTTTTCAGCCTTTACTGTCTTATTGGGCAAACAGGTGTGACAACTTCTAAGTTTCTAGCATGCTGGACCAGGAACCTGAAATGCCTGTGTTTGTGTCACATATTTCATCTTCTCTTCTGTTTCTACAAACTATCTCTGTTCCTACTTAAGCAGACTTCTTTCTAAGGTCTAGGTTTCATTCCCTTTCAACTATCCTAGAATACCACTCAAACAAATTTCTCTTTTCTCTTCTACACCATAATATCTCCTCCTTTGCATCAGTCATTCACACCAACAGTAAAAATATTGTAACAGTTCCTCTCTTAATAAAACACAAAGAAAACAAATAAGGAAACCTAAAAAATAATGATTTAATTTGCCCACAAATGCTAACCACCCTGTTTCCATCCTTTCCTTTACCACGCACACACACAAAAATTCTCCAAAAGATTTGACAGTGCTCTCTGCCTCTAATGCCCAAAGAAAATGCTTTTGTTATGAGCAGTGGTGAGTTTCCTGATATGAAATTCAACATTTATTTCTCATTCTTAATCATACCTGACTTGTCAAAAGCATTGGACAATGCTAACCTTTATTTTCCTTGAAATACTTTTATTAGTTTGCTACTGAGAATTCCTCCTTGTATGTTTTCCTCCTAACTTACCTTAGTCTCTTTCCAGTCTAATTTGAAGATTCTTTCTTATCCTCCTGGCCTTTAAATTTTGGAGTGGTTTCTGGTTCACTCTTCAAATGCTTTCTTTATGTGAATTCATTCTTAAATGACCTTATCAGTTGCTCCAGTGCTAACTATCCATTTATATGCTGTCATTCCTATATTAGAATCTAGACAGTTGCTTAGAGAACCAGTTTCTTAACCAGCATCACAACTAGACTGTGTTGCCTAATCTTTGCATTTAGATATAGGTATTGATTGACTTTAGGCAAAGGGATGTGAGAAGTGATATGTACTGTTTCCAGGCCAAGCCCATAGGTCATCCCCATCCCTTAATCTTCAGTCCTCATCCTTCCTGATCTGCTGGCTGGCTGTCGAGACTCTTTTGTGGATTGAGCCACAGATTGGAGAAGGATAGACCTCTGAATAATCAGGAGAAAGGCTGCCCATCAATCGAGAACATCAGTCTGAACTTTGACTGTGTAACATCACCTAGATTTGGGGACATGGTCTTAACTAAGATTGATATCACTGTTGGAAACGGATGTTGCTATAGAAATCTAAAACCCATAGTGTGTTTTAGCAGTTGGATGTCAGGAAGCAAGAAAGCTAATATTAGAAGTAGGCATGATGGTTTTTGTGTAATGAGGTGAAAAACATCTGGTTGAAACACGTCCTGTGATATGAGAGGCATTTGTTGCTAATGAACTTGTACTTCTAGGAAAAGAGTTAGAAAGTAAAAATACAGTACTATTTGTTGGTTGTTACTGGCTGTGTTTGGTAGTGTCTTAAAAGTAAAAGATGAACTTTAGAAAGATGCAGAAGAATCAGCTAGTTTATAGGTAGAATGAAGAGCACAGAGAGAGTCTAGAAATTCAAATGGAAGAATGAACGGTTCCTAGATTCTGCACAATAAGGGAGAAGATTAAACAAGGCCAGAGGGGACCTAGACCCATGAAGACTAACCCTTGTGGCAAAGATCAGATGATGAATGTGATGTTTCAGCAAAAGCTAATCATCCTAGCCAGTTTCAGGTGGCTTCTGTTTACAGAAGAGGAGGAAGCAAGAGACAAGAAAACCAAGTTGTGAATCAGCTTGGGAAGTTCATTCAGGAAAGAACTTTGATGTAGTAACTGACAAGGCCACTGACAGGGAGCAAACAGACTTGCAGCTTACTGAGAAATTATGCTGCCACCGAACTATAAGTCTGGACTAAAAGGTCTGTGCACATTCAAGCCTTGACACAATGTTTGGGAGTTCAAAATTGCTCCAGAAGCAGTGGATTGAGAAAGCTGAATAGATGCAAAGAAGCATATACCCTACAGCACCCACTCTGGGTATTGCCACAGACAGTAAGGGAAGTTCTTCCCAGGAGGGCACACTCAGGGCATAATCAAGGAGCATCTCACCTCTGGGGAAAGGATCATCATTGTGCTGAGCTGGCAGAATTTCAGGAACTGGAACGCTCTTCTCTTCTCCCCTTTTTTGAGTGAGTGACTTAATTGTTGGTATCTTTTCCAAGATTTTTCTATGAAATGACTGTGTCTATGAGGAAAAGCAGTTAGCTTGTTTTTTTTTCCTTTGATTCATATTTGGATAATAACAGGGAGCCACATCCAGACTCAAGGGTGAAGGCTACACCTAACAGTGGTATCCGGACTTGATGCAGGGGATGGATGGGACTTGGGGTTGGGGGTTCCTTTTCCTGACCTAGTCTGTAAAAATTCTCTCATATATTATGCATCCCATTTCCTGACCCTCCAAGTGAATGCAGAGCACCTTGACAGAGAACTTAGCCACATAGAGATGATCCTACATGGTCCTTGAATAACCATGAAGGCCATTTCACCAAATAGGAATACACATTTGTTTGAATTTAAAGAGTGAGAAATATTTTGTTAAACCCATGGGAGTCCTCTCATTACTCTAATACCACCCTCCAAATGGTATCCGTAACCCAGTCCTCCCCTTTGAAATCCAGTATTGCATATCCATTCCTTCTTAGGCATTTCCAAAGGATGTATAACAGATTTCTCAAAACTATATTTAGAATCCATCCTTTCTACAGTCCTTTACATCATTGTGCATCACTGGAAATTCTATTCTACTAGTTATTCAAGTCAAAAAGCTTAGAATTTTCCTTCCTTTCTTCCTTTCTTTCTTCCTTCCTTCCTTCCTTCCTTCCTTCCTTCCTTCCTTCTTTCCTTCCTTCTTCCCTTCATTCCTTTGATATTGGGGACTGAACCCAGGTCCTTCACACTGAGCAACATCCCCAACCTTTTTTATTTTTTGTTTTGAGACAGGGTTCCAGTAAGTTGTCAAGTTACCCAGAATTGGCTTGAACTTGTGATCCACCTGCCTCAGCCTCCCAGAGTGCTAAGATTTCAGGTGAGTGCCACTATACCCAGTTTAGAATCACCCTTAAATCCTCATTTTTCTCTTAAATATTTTTCTCTCTAACCCATATGCAAATACTGTTAGGTTTTCTTCTAAGGTATGGCTAGATTCTAGTCACTTCTCTCTGTGCCTAACATCAAATCTGGGTGCATAATATGGTGACCTTTCACATGGTGGCCCCTTAACAAGTCTTTGCCTTGACCCTGGCTTTCCTTGCAATCTATGTTTAATAATGTAGCAAAAGTAGATTTAAAAATATGTCATGCAATTTCTTTTGCTTGAAACCATCTAAAATCTACCTGAAAGACTTAGAGCAAAATTCAAAGCCTTAAAATGCTACTGGGTCTGGCTTCCTTAATTCTCTGACTTCGGGCTTTTATAACTTTATTCTTTCATTCTATTTTGACTGCACTGCCATCTGTGCTGTGAATCACACATGCCAAGAACACTTGACCCCAGGGCCTGTACACTTGCCACTCTTGGTGCCTGAGGCTCATGATATATATGTAAGATTTTTGATAGCTATGAAGTTCATTCCCAGATTTCCTTTGTATCTGACATCTTGCACTGTCTCACAAGTTTTGCACATATTAGCCCCTCAACAAATATTTGTTGAATGGATGAATAAATAGTTGATGCATTTTATGTCTTTGGAAGAGCTTAGTATGTCTTTTATTATGCAGAGCTTTGCAGTGATGTATGCTGTACCTTAGCGTGATCATTCTTTCTGCTTTGTGCTGGGCATTTCTTACTCACTCCTTCTGGAAACTTGATCATCTCCCTTTTGTTTCCTGGTTCTTTATGTCTGAAATCACTTTACATTTTCGTTTTTCCACTTCCTGGAAGACTTCATTTACTCCGTCTCCTAATCCCAGTTAAGGCATATTTTAAAGCTTCTGAGATCATGCATACACCTTCAATCACTGGTTCATTTTTTTAAATTAATTTTCCTCCTTTGAAATACATGTTGTTCTTGCATAGGAGGTGCAGTGACTGTGTTGTCTTTTGAATATGTATGTGAAGCTCTTCTGCACTGACTTTGTCCTCCCAGATCACCCTTTAGAAATGCCGCTTAACCTGTGCTTTTTCATGTTAGGTGCTTTCCTTGAATGAATGTGTGACAACCATCAGCTGCACATTTCAATTGTGAAAAAGCGTTTGGAGGAGATTGGAGGTTCTCAAGGACAGCAGTGCCAGTGAAGGGTGATAAGGTATAACTTGGCATTTTATTTTACATTTCTTATTGTCAGCGTGTGTAATTCGTTTTCCCTCACCTTCTCTCTTTTTTTCTTTCTCCTCTCTCTCTGTCTCTGTGTCTCTGTGTCTGTCTCTCCTTCTCTCTCCCTCTGCCTCTTCTGGGGATTGAGCCCAGGGACCTTCATACTGAATTACACTCCTGTCTTCTTTTAAAAAATTTTTTTTATTTGGAGACAGGATTACCCATGTAGGACTCAAACATGTGATCCTCCTGCCTCAGCCTCCTAGGGTGCTGAAACTTCATACACGCATGTACTACCACAAATTATTTTCTTTTGCATAGATTTCATTTGTCCAAGATGAAGCATTTTTCATTTCTTGCTTGAGATGTGTGCTATGTAGGTGTTTGAGGGGGTGGAAGTGAGGAGAGCAACCAGTATTCTATGAGTCAGGCAAATGGGAACTCACTGCTCAACACTGGAGCTCAGCGTCCTCCTGACTTGTCTGCTGTTCAGTAAGAATGTTTGCTTCTACACTTGCCTCGACCTGTGTTTCTCACACCTGAACTTCTATGTTCACCTTCCCTGGAAATTAATAATTCAATCCTCACTTGGGATGGAGCAGGGCATTCATCATCTGGGGGAATTGTTCTTTAACTGTCGAACGATCTTTCCATTTCCAACCCAATGGTACTTGGAGCTTCAAAGGCATTTGCTCAGCAGTTCCTCAAAATATCCTTGTTAGTGAGGATTTTCTTGTGTTCTTCCATGCCACCTAAGAATAAATGCGTGTTTATTCTTCTATAGATTCATCAGTCAGTGCCGCTTGCCCAAATCCTTAACAATTTCCAAAACGTGGTCAACTTATTCAATATGGTGGCATATCTCACTGCAGCCTCTGAGTATTTGCAACTTAAAGACTTTCATTCTGCTTTGTTTTACTTTGCTTTTGAGGGAAAAAGTGGCAAATATGTGTGTTCCATCGGCTTTGTTTTTCTACAATTCTTTTCTTCCTGAAAACTCTCAGCTTTCCTGATTCTGTCATCCTCTCTTCACTGTTCTTTTTTCTGCCTCTGTTCATCTGTTCTGCTTTTCATGGGCTGCTCTAATTTTGCTTTCTTCCTCAGCAGTGGTGCTTCCCAGCCCCCTCTCACTGATTTTGCTTTTCTTGTCCTAGCCACTTTGACAAAGTAACTCCCATATTGTCTCATGGTTTTAATAATCCCCATATGCTAATAACTCACAAGAGTTCTGTCTCCTGCCCTAACCCTTCCCTTTAGTTCTATGTTCCAATAGCCAATTACCTTCTGGATGCATCTACAGGTCATCTTATAAGCATCTTCTAAAATTCAGTATGTACAAAGCAGACACAGTATCTCTTCCCCTCCTCACGTCAGTTCCTTCTTCTGTATTTGGATCTACAGTCACTGAAGTCACAAAAGCAGAAGTCATCTTAATCCCCTGCCTTCTCTTCACTCCACAGATCCAGATAATCACCGTAAGATTCTGCTAGTTTTTCCCTCCACTTATTTCCCTGAATTCCTCCCTTCCCTTTGACTCGGTGATGACTGCCTCTTAACCTCCTTTCTGCTCTACTGCAGCTGCCTCCCAGCTGCCACCTGCACCTGCCTTTTCCTTCTTAAATTCACCCTCTGCTCAGACACCATAGTGACCTACACAAAGCATAAATCTCATCATATAGCTCCCCTGCTGAAGCCCCTCCGATTGCTCCCCGGCGTGGAATAAAATCTATGTTCCTTGGCCTGGTGTACAACGCCTCCTGTGACTGCTGGCCCTAACTCGTCTCTCTTGCTTCATTTCACTTCACTCCTAATCTCATCTGCTCAGTTGTGTAGAGAACTGCCTACTCTCCCCTCCCCTTCGCTTTCTTGCTCCTGCACCTTTGCTCCTGTGATTTCTTCTGCCTTTTCCTTTCTTTTATCTCACTGTTTTCCTCACACCTCTCAAGATTTAGCTTATCTCCCACCCAGGAAACAAACTTTAATTTTTCTGATTTTTGAATTGTCTTTTCTCCTATCCTTGTGTGCAAATCACCACCCTAGCACTATGTATAGCACTGAAACAAACAAATAAATGTTTGTTCCAGTCACCTTGGTGAGAGGAATTCTCTCTTATTTCTTGGTGCCTGCAACAAAGTTGAGATTTAATCAATTAGAGACTGAAATAAAGTGGACTAGTGTGTGTATTACTTCTTGGTGACTTGGAACTAGTGATACTTAGCACTCTTTCTGTGGTGCAGGTTGTGAGTGCTGCTTCTCGATCTAGAGCTGTATTTTTGCAGAGACGAGAGAAAGCCAAAGGCAATTTTCATTGTCAGTCAATGTCTTGAATGTGCAGAGAGCAGAGTTAGATGTGACTTGGGACATTACTATGCATTAAAGCAGGTGATTTCATGTTGCCAAATGGTCTAGATGAAGGTGGCTCCTCTGAATGCCTGGCAAATGGGCCAAATGAGATGAAAAGCCGCTTCTCCTCTCACCTTCCTCACATATCAGAGTTCTCCTGGGCTGATCCAAATGTCCCCGAGCCAAGTCTAGTTTGCAGATGGCAGTGAACATCCTAATGCTGCATGTAGGCTCTTTATGACAAGCTCTCATAAAAAGCTCCCGTGCCCTGGGAGGCGCGCCAAATCACATTTTTGTGTTGTCTGCAGAGATGCTTGCTACAAAGCAAACAGCACATTAGCCGCCTTCTGAGTTCTTCTGCAAATGGACTGTGAAATTGTGGCTTGATGCTCCAAAGCTATATCTTTTTGTCTCTTTGATGATAAGAGAAACCTGATTGGGAGGATGTGGGTTGATGGAGGAGGCGGGGGCGGAGGGGCAGCAAAAGAAGAGTGACTGGAGAAGATGAGGAAGAAGAATGAGCACACCCCTTTCAACTAAGTGCTTCATTTGACCTTCAGAAAATTGGAATAGAGATCAGATGACTTAACGTTTGCTCGGAAATTAACTGCCTCTGTTTGTTCCAGGGCCTGGAATTGATGAAAGAGCCAGGGGATTCTGACCATTGAAATTATAATAAAGGGAAATGTCTCAAGCAATTATTAAATATTTAAAAAACCATCTCAACACTAACTTGTCAGATGGAATAAATGAAATTGAAATGATTTTTAAACACTATTTCCAGTGGCATGGATATAAATTCAGGCTTGAAAATTGGGCCGTGTTGCAAAGAAAATATTCTCAGTTTGTCTTTGTGACACTAGAATTTCTACATCAACTTTCAGCCCTCAGGTTAATGAAGGAAAACTATACCTAGCAGGTGGACCAAATGAGGGACCCAAAGGAAAAAGACACGGTCAAGGTTTATGCTTTTTCTTTT
>RJWM01045112.1:0-12923 GCA_004363535.1 Dasyprocta punctata | reverse complement strand
AAAATTCTTGAGTTTTGTAATAATACAGTCTATTTCATACATCCTGATATATTCTACCATGTTTCAAAGCTTCACATTATATAGCTTATAAGTTAGCAATCAATAAGATGTTTTTAGTTAATGCTAACTTTACTATCCTGTTTTCTCTAGGGCTTTTTAACTTACTAAATGACGGATAAGGAAAGCAACCGGCTCAAACCTTCTTGAGAAACTCTTCAACTAAAACTAAAACTAAAACTGAAACTAAAACTAAAACTAAAACTAAAACTAAAACTAAAACTAAAACTAAAACTAAAACTAAAACTATAAATACAAATCCTAGACGACCCAAAACTCAAAAACCAAGTGAAATAAAAGGATGATCAACAATAAAGCTTAAGAACTTAAACTTATGATTGGACTACTTTACACCAACAGGGTTAACTGGAAAGGTATACTGCTGAATTAATTTATTAAGCTATTTGGACTTGCAAAGGTAGAGGAAGCTGACTGAAATGCTTGAATCATATGTCCTACTTCCTGTTTTGACAGATAAAGAGCAAGATACGCAATAGAGGAGGCAGACAGAAGTATCTTAAATTTGAAGGGTGAAGTAAATATTTTGGTCCACTCTGGGGATCTTTATACTGCCTCACCACTACCATCAGTGCTCTTTGCCTATTAAAGGGAATTGGATATATTATCTCAATGTTTTGAATAGTTATCATCTTCTACTTTCTTAAGCACAGATCGTTTAATTAATTTAACTACTTTGAAAAGTATGTGAACTGATACAACTAATTTCAAAGAGTTTCCTGAAGCATATTCCTAGAATTCTTGGTAAAAAGCACAGAACCTTATCTCAGTTACCTTAAGTAGCTGTTTTCCAACTGTTGGGCTCATCTTTTCATCTACCATAAGAATTACAATTCCTCTGTCGTCCATTCCCCTTCTTCCAGCACGACCAGACATCTGAATGTATTCACCAGAGGAAATCTGAATGAACATAATTAAAATTCAGTTTAGGAGATCATGTGGTAAAAACATACTCTTAAACTTCAACTTACTGCAAAATTCACAGTACAAGTTATACATCCCAGGAAAGGAACACGATCGAAAACATGAGCTTTTCGGAGGGCGAGGGATGTGGCTCAGGATACAATGCTTGTCTAATATGCCGAAAGCTCTGGGGTGTCATCTTTCTCACCAGAAAATAAAACACCAACAACAAAAGCAACTTTTAGGAGAGTTTAAGTAAAAGCAAAAGTGCAGGACATTTGAGAATAATATTTCAAACTAAATTTTAGCTCCAAAATGATTTAATTTTAAAACTAATGCGAAACACTGTTGTATATTTTCAAATACATCACAGCTACCCGGAAATACTGGCAAAAGTACTGGCATAAAAATACCTTTCAAATAGATACTCTAAAAAAAAAAAAACTAAGCCTAACAATAAACCAAATTCAACTGAATACCAATTCTAATTTCAACATAATTAACTTTCTGAATCTGCAAAATGAAATGACCATAAAACTAACACTTAAAAAGCATAATTCTTGGTTTGTGCCTTTGGAGCCTGCTGAAAGTTCATGTGTCATTAAGAATAATCTAGTAAAGAAAGGTTATCGATCTTCCCATATACAGGTTTTCAGGGCAGCATGCAACCACCTAAACACTGGGAAAAGGTATTCCTGTAAGTGCACATGCATTTTTCTCCTGTGAAAAAAAATCTAGATGCCATTAAAAAACAAAACAACTCTGATTAAACAAAACTTGTGGCTAAGGAAGAGGTAAGAACTTTTATGCTAATAAGGAAAGACTGACTAACACAGACCTGACCGCCTGGGAACAAAGAAATGGTAAGAAAAAAACAACAGAAAGCCAATCTCATAAATGCTGAAATGTTTTGAAAAATAATCCAATAAAAAATTTCAAAGAATCCAAGGGCATCATTACATTGCACTACATTCCAATTCTGAAATTTCATAATTACGAACTCCAATCATGAAAAGAAGTTTTCTGTTACATTTAGCTATGCACTTATCTTTACTCCAGGATACAAGAACCACCCTTGCAAAAGAACAAAAGAGGCCAAGGAATAAGTCACAAAAGCTTGTTACCTATTCTCTCTGGAATCAAATTAAGTGATTTTAAACCAATGGATTATGAATAACAAAAAAATTACATTAACTTACAATATAAAATATGAAAACTTAGCTCCCTTATGTTTAACAATCATACTCTATAAATCAAGAGGTCTTTCAATTTAAAAAAGTTACCCCAATAGTCACAAAACAGATTATCTTTACTTAGTGTATTCTTTGACTACTGTTAAAATAGGAGAACACTGGATTTCTGTGACAAGCAGGAAAGATCCTGTATACTCTTAAACTCCACTTGTATTTGGGTTAACACCTCTCAAAAAAAAAAAAAAAAAGAGGTTAACATTAAAAGTAAAAGGCTTATGCCAAATGCTGCATCTGACTTCTTCAACTTTTTAAAGCTACTACTTTTAATTTTTGGCCCCTGATCATTTAACTTGGTTATAAAGCAAAGCTTAAGCATCAATGATTTGCTGATGTCCCGGCCCTCTTTTCTATCAAAGGTGATGTTAAGCAAAACTCATCTTCCTCAGGGTGAGATTTTTTGATCTCTGGCTAGGTAGGGTCAGCACCACACCACCACCAGCATCACCACGGTCTGAAATAGCTGTAAAAGATACAACTTCAGCCTCTTTTATATCCCTTAAGAATAAAGGATCGCCGGGCGTGGTGGCGCACGCCTTTAATCCCAGCACTCGGGAAGCTGAGGTAGGAGGAGCGTTGTGAGTTCTAGGCCAGCTTGGGCTACAACGCGAGCGCAAGGCCGGCCTGAGCTACATAGTGCGACCCTGCCTCAAAAAAACCAGGGCTGGGGAGTTTCGCTCAGCGGCTTAAGCGCCTGCCCTGGCAAGCGCAAGGTTGTGAGTTCAATCCCCAGTGCCAAAAAAAAAAATAAAAAAATAAAGGATCAAAGCCTAAGGAAGGCAGGAGTGAGGTAAGACAGAAGAAAGAAGGCAGGAAGGAATAAGTAAAACAACAATTTATAAATTGTATTTCATAATTTATAGTTCCCTAAGGTTATCTATCTGTATTCTCTACATTTTTTATGCTTCTTTTCTTTTAGGCCCCTTATACCCCCAATCTCTTGAAGATATTTTAACCACGCAACAGTTTACTTGTAGCATCACTCATTACTTGGGCAGGTGTCATTTCAATTGGCTGATTTTTATATTTAACAAATTTGATAAAATTGTCATTTTTACATTCCTTGTTATATTAGCTTGTAAAAATAAACAAAAAATGAAATTTTTGGTCATCCTATACTTAAATAATTGGATTGGTAAGTGGTTAAGCCCATAAACTAGTTTAGTTGTTAAAGGATGGGCAGGAATCTGATCTTAAAGGAACAGATTGAGAGTTCAAAAAATGTTTTTTAGGCAAAACATCTGAGATGACTCAGATTTAAAAAAAATGCTGTAAAATGGACAAATATACATCTGTGGGTGAGCCATCCTTTTCCCATAAATTAAAATCAAGACAGAATTCCCTATAGTTTCATAAATTTCATAGATTTCCAACCTCTAAAGAAAAAATACTCTCAGCTCCAAAAAATAATGCACCTCTCTCTTGAGGGTTCACACTCTATTTTCTTTGCATGAATGGATATTTTAGATTTTGCCTTCTTAAACCTCGTAATGTCTCTTAAAAAGTAAAACATTAACAAGTTATCAAGTTAGCCGGGCGTGATGGCGCACACCTTCAACCCCAGCACTCTGGAGGCTGAGGTAGGCGGAGCATTGTGAGTTCGAGGCCGGCTTGGGCTACAATGCGAGCGCAAGGCCGGCCTGAGCTGCATAGTGCAACCCTGCCTCAAAAAACTAGGGCTGGGAGTTTGGCTCAGTGGCTTAAGTGCCTATCTGGCAGGTGTGAGGCTGTGAGTTCGATCCCTGGTGCCGCAAAAAAAACAAAAAACAAAAAAGTTATCAAGTTAAAGAAAATTTTGGAAGACTGTGACAATTTCTAAAGACAACTGGCATTGCCTCATACTTAACATATTTTCTAATTGAAAAGAATCAAGAAAAAATGCTTTGCCTTTACAGTTGTTCCATGTGTATTTATAGGGTTTGACTTATTATTGCTAGAAACTTCTCTAAACAGAACTCACTAATAAATTTCAAATTTAAAAGGTCACGTAAAGGACTAGAGCATTAAGTTGGTACTTGTCATTAATACGTTCCTGAAGGAAAACAAAGTTCCAAAGAATCTGTATTGGCTGGAAAAGGGAGGGAGTCACCAGGCATTGGACACCCACAAGTCCTAGCTTGTACACAAACTAGCAAACAAGCACTGGAACAAATTTTCACATGAAAATGATTTGCGTATCAAATATGACATAGTCAAGTATCAAGGTACAATATCAAGGTATGACTGTCATTAAAATTTCTGCCGAATGTCAGACTACCTAAGTCTTTGCCTCACACTGGATGCTCGGATAATTAATCCTTCTTCTGTCACCTGCTTCACACTCCTCCAAATGCTCCACGGCCTGTCTGGCAAACATCTGTATCTGTTACTGCTTATTTTAAGAACTTCTGTAAAGGGCCTTTTCTGGCCCGTTGTATACAACCAAATTCCTTTCTCATGCTATATATCCTTCTATAATATTCAGATATAACATGATCAGACATCTTACATGTCCATCAACTTTCACCCACTACTAAATTCCATTAAAGCTAAGGTTTTTAGTTTTTGTTTTTATCTCAGCATCCCTGTATCTATCCAAGTTTTAAGTCCATATTTTAAATTTGGCCTGGATTAAAGATCTACTTTTTATACCAGTTCATTCTTTCACTCAAGATTCCAACTTTCTCTCCTTTCATGTTAGAAAAGACATGTATGTGAATCTAGAAGAACTTCTATTTTGAACTGGGAGAGCAAAATAGTAATGTGCAACTACAGCCATTTCAGTAGTGGTAGTTTAAATGAGTTACACTTTAAAAAATAAAAGTCTAGATTTAAAGTGTTTTAGAACATTTATGAATCATTTGTATGCTTATTTCCCACCATTAAATTTCTTAACCTAAAGGAGTTTTATTTTTCTGAGTGTGGGAAAGGATAGGGCAGAAATTAAAGGATCCAAGGCTTACTCCTGATGAACTTTTATATGGGTTAAGTATCTCTTAGCAGAAATACTTGGGACGGGAAGTATTTCAGATTTTTTGTTTGTTTGGATTTTGGAGTATTTGCATAAGTGTTACCAGGAAAGCATTCCTAATTTGAAAATCTGAAATCTGTACTACAAAATCTGAAGTTTTTTGAGTATGTGTCACTGTTCAAGATTCAGATTTCAAAGAATTTGTATTTTCAGATTAATGAAGCTCCACCTACATTAGGACAGGTTCAAATTTTTAATCAGATGAACTGATACTCTCAAAGACTATATGAGCCAAAGTCATTTTAGATAAAACAAAGATAAAAATTATTTCAATATGTTACTTACCCATCGGAAATCTTTCCCATCAAATTTACGGGCATTTGTAAATAAAACAGTTCTAGCTGGCATGTTAATTCCCATAGCGAAAGTCTCTGTTGCAAATAAGGCCTAAATGAGTAATTACACAATTAAAACACAGATTTTACATAGAACGACTTTTCAAGTATAAAAAGTATCAATTCTTAAAGTTAGTTATTTAATGAGATCCTACACAAAAATAACAGATCAGATGCCATTCCCTGCTGTATTTCAGTATTTACATATAAATTTACATAACTATCCCTTTCAATTCCAAATTTTTTAATTCAGTGAAAAGTCTTCTAACATTCCAGTATGGTAAGTAGAGAGAATGCAACTGGTCTAACGGACAAAACATTATGCTGCAGAATATTCTGTAATTAAACACAAATTTTCTGGCTACTTCACTGGTAATACAGTAGTTTTGGGGACAACCTCACTGCTGGGATCTCCAGTGGGGGATCACAATCAGTAACTCTTAAGTTCAATTTTGAGACATTACCAACAACAACAAAGTTGATTTAGGCAAAGATAGATATACACATAAAAGTAATAAACTATTAAATTTTCATTAGTAAGATATTACCTTATCTCAAAAAAGAGCCATTTATTCATTAAAAAGAACAAAGAACCACATATGATAAAATGCAATTAATAATCTGCGCATACAATGAACTTTTTTGGTTCAAAAATAAAACATATTATTTGAACATATGCTAGTGGACATTTCTAAGAAGCGAAAAAGAATGATCTTTTATTGTTTTATGTACAACTGTTTTATTTGAAATTTATAACCAACCACTATCATAGTTACTCTTAGAAAGAGCCTATAAAATTAAGACTTGTAAAATTTACAATAGAAAGAAACACTAAGGTTTTACCAGGACCAAAGTATAAATACTTACCAATTATTAAATTAGTTAGCTTTTAAATATTTCATTTAGGATTGAGGTTCTCAGAATAAAATGCCCGCAAGATTTTAAAAATTGTAATGACTTTTCATATTTAGGTATAAAATCATATTCTGAGGTTGTTTCCCATTTTTAACACACACCACTTCTGAGTAGATACCACTGTCATTTTTCTTTTTAATTAGATTTTCACTGGGTTCAATCAGAATATTCCAGAAGCTTTTCTCTAAGTCTAACAAATAAATTTTTCTTCTCTAGATTAATCCCTTTACTCTGTATGTAAAAAGTCTAGTTATTGAAGCAATTCTATGTGTAATCATTAAGTAGCATCTTCTCCAAAATCCTACTATATCTAACAGTGGTAACACTTCTTTCTTTAAGAACAATTTGTTTTTTTTTTTCTTACGTACACTCCAAAATTCATGAAGTATATTTTGTATAAAACCCAAGTTCATTATGTGAGTTTTCCATAACAGTTTTTAAGGAAATGACAAAATAACTCCTAAACCACAAAACTGCCCATAGGAACTTGATATAATAGTATAGTATATGCCTACCACGGGCAAGGTCCTGGGTTCAATTCTAAACAACGCAAAAATAAAATAAAACTGCCTACAAATAATGCCCATTATCATTTTCAACATGTACATACAATTCTGGAGCATAATAAATAATAAAATCATACCTTTATCAATCCTTCAGAAAAGAGAATTTCTATAGTTTCTTTCAAAATAGGAAGTAAACCACCATGATGAATACCAATCCCCCGCTTCAAAAGAGGAAGTACATGTTCAACCTGTGATTTTGGAGTAACATTTATAATGATATCAGGAAAGGAGAATTTAAGAATCTTAAGCTACAAATTAAGAAAAATGGTAATCAAACAAGGAATGCCTTTTGTTTAAAGAAACTGTTAACAAGTTTTTCAGAATAAAATTAAAACCCAAACCAACATTCCCACAGAATAATAAAATAACAAAATCCTGCCTTGGGTTTCTTTAAACTCAACACATAAGCATGTTTACGTTTTAAAAATGCTTTGTTGCTTCAAATTTTTTACTATCATTTTGTCTCCTCCAAAAATTACGAGCCATGACAGCGGCATTTGTATCTATACAAACAAAAAGGGCTAGCCACAGTGGCTTGTCCCTGTAGTCCCAGCTACTTAGGATGCAGAGGCAGAAGAATCACTTGAGCTAAAAGTCAGCTTGGGCAACATAGTAAGACTGTGCCTTTTTAAAACTAGACGAATTGAGTCGGGCATGGTGGTGCACACTTGTAATCCCAGAACTCGGGAGGCTGAGGCAGGAGGATCATTGAGAGTTTGAGACCAGCCTGGGCTACAAAGTGAGCAAAAGGCCAGCCTGAACTGCACAGTGAGACCCTGTCTCAAAAAAAAAAAAAAAAAAAAGACAACTTAACTCAAAATATATTGGGTAAGATATATTTAGCACAAATATGTATTTCATTTAAAAACTAACACTCAAAAAGGTCATTAAAATACCATCAGAAATATGCTAGGTTAACAAAGATATATAAAGAAATAACTCAGTCATTCAATACTTTTAATTCAGTCGGGAAGGAAAATAAAAATAACTTATAAGTATAATTTTAAATGTTAAGAAACATCCTACTGCAGTCATATGGTGGGTCTTTTACAAATTAAAGCATTCATTCATTCAAGACAGAGAAACTTTTCTTTTCAAGCAACATAGCTTTATGAATTTGCTTGGTCTAAAGTGGTTCTCAGCTTTGCATATACAGCAGAATCATGTGGGGAGCTTTCAAAAGATTATAAAACCAAGACACGCACTAGATCAGTTAAATCAGAATACAGGAGTGGCATCCAATATCAGCATATTGTATAATCCCAGGTAATTTCAATAATCAAAGAAAAAGTGTATTTTAACTGTCTTACTAAACACATAATTTTCATAAGGTGCCCTCTCTTGTTTTGTTTGATGGAACTTAAGTGACTTAAAACTAGCCCTAAAAAATTCTCTAAGAAAGGAACACAAGCAGTAATTTCTAGACCATGCTAGCTTTTAGAAAAAAGTATCTTCACAGAGCAAAAATCTTTCTTAGTACATTCTCAGCAGGTTAACATGTGAACTAAGGAGTCATTTCAGTGTACACTGCAACACATATGCTATGATGTATAAACAGTGCAACACAGCACCAAAACAGAGAAATAAAAAGTTAATACATGCTATCTGTTAGGCATTCATGCTTTTATTGGTAATAAAAAATTCACCTGAGGGAGTTTTTTATCTTCATCAGACAAACAGTCAATTGCATTACTGAATACTTCTTCAACCATCTTCTTTTCTTCATCTAAGAGAAAATATAAGAATACATAAATTTTAAAATCAGTCAGTGATACCAAACTTCATACATTACCAAGAATAAGAGTCTATAGAGAATAAAGGAACCAGGATTTAAGATGGTCAAGGGCTGGGAATTTGGCTCAGTGGCTTAAGCGCCTGTCTGGCAGGTGCGAGGTTGTGAGTTTCATCCCCAGTGCCGCCAAAAAAAAAAAAAAAAGTAAAAAAAAAAAGTTAATAAAAAGCACCACAAAACTAATAGAATTCACTGCACATAACTAGCAGTCTCAATTCATGAAAAAAAGTAAATAAAAACAGTACTAATTACACTAAGTGCTTCACAAGAACATTTAATTCCAATAATTACGGAACACAGGAACTATTATTACTCATACTGTGCACCTAAGGAAAGTGAGGCTAAGTGCAAAGCAAATAGCGCTGGTACTAACTGTTAGGAGCAACAATTTCAGAGCCAATCCTTCTAAATATTACACTGCATTCTTGTCCTATATCTAAAAATAATAGGTACTCAATAAATACTGGTTGAAATAATCAATAGATAACTCTAAAACTTTAAGTGTTCTCAGCACTGGTAAAGAAAAAACATTTCTAAGCAGAGGAATTCACTCATAAAATACAAAATATAAAATATTACTGGGTTTAAAAGGGTATTCAGGTTATCTGCCATTTTAGTTTGACCCACAGAAAGAAAAAATTTGCTTTAAAATACGTAACACACCTGCTTTGATTAAAAAACACAACTGCAGTTTGATTTTGAATGAGATAAAATATTTACAGTCAGGTGTGGGGTACACACCTGTAATCCCAGAACTCTGCAAGGCTGAGGGAAGGACTTCAAGTTCAAGCCCAGCCTAGACAGCTTAGTGAGACCCTGTCTCATTATAAAGTATATAAAAGTGCTGGTGATGCAACTCAGTGCAAAAGCCCTGGATTTGATCCCCAGTATTGGGAAAAGAAAGATATTACTTCTCACTGTACAGAATTACATATGCTATAGGCAGAACCCAATGACAAGTAAGCTAGTAGTTAGCACACTGCAATTTATAGCCAGGCTGTGCTTCTATCTGGCTGTCTGACTTTAAATGAGTTACATTTACAGTCAATGTACATTTTCTAGAAGTTTTATTACTTTGAGAATTTCAGCATAGTTAGGCAAAGGCAAGTTTTCTGGTTTGGATTTCTCAAACAATGAACGATACTACTTTCTATAAGAGAAGGTATTCTAGCCAGGAGATCTATCCTTAAGAAGTCAGAGAAAGCTAGGGATATGGATCACTGCTAAAGAACTTGCCTCGCATTCATGAAACAAAGTGATCCCCACTGAAATTGCATAGAGCACTAGAGTAATGAAGCACAAGAAGGTATGATTCTAATGTTTCTTGGTGTGAACTGAAAATATGGTAGTGTACTTATTCATAAGAGAAAAATAAATTATAAATCAAGGCCTCACAAAGCCTAAGTGTGCTGAACATCTACTGTAACAGTAAAACACCGCAGCTATACTACAGAAACATGTTTTACTCATTTTCATGCAACACTAAAACTATGGAGATTATATAGTACCTGTATTGAAATCCAATTTGGTCATCTGAAGAGCATAAGCTTCACAATCTTTCTTACTAAAACTGAAAATAATTACAGGTTGAAAATTTCTTTCCATAATCATCTTTACAATCTTGAATACATTTGATGGTCCTGTAAGAAAGATCAAAATATACAATAAACCTAACAGCAGTTAAAACTATAAAAACTCTTAGAATACAGTATAAAATATTCATTATTCTGAGTTAGACTAAGCATTTTTGGCTATTACACAAAAAGGTGAAGAAACACGGGAAAAACAGGTAAAACTGGATATAAGCAAAATTAAAAGCTTTTGTGCTTTAACAGACCTTATCAATTAAGCAAAATAGAATGGAAAAAATATTGCAAATCATCTATCTGATAAAGGTCAACTACCCAATATAAAAATAACTTTTCAACTCAACAAAAAATCCAATTTAGAAATGAACAAAGGATTAGAATAGACCCTTCTCCAAAGATAATACCAATGGCCAAAGAACACATAAAATGATGCTTAATATCACTGGCTGCTAGGGAAATCAATCAAAACTACAAATATTAATACACACACACCAGCATCACTATAATCAACTGATACGTAATAATAAGTATTGACAAAGATGTGGAAAAGTGGAAGCCTCATATGCTCCTAATGGGAATGTAAAATGGCATGGCTGCTTTGCAAAATAATCTGGTTATCCTCAAAAAGCAAAATATAGACTTTCCATATGACTGAACAATTCTACTCCTAGGTTCTTCATACCCAAGAAAAAAGAAACCACATATTCCTGCAAGAATGTATATAGCAGCATTATTCGGAACAGTCAACAACTAAAAAAAGCCGGGGATATAGCTCAGCAGCACAGCACTTGCCTGGCAAGTGTGAGGTCATGAGTTTGATTCCTGGTACCAAAACAAATCAACAACAAAAAAAACTAAAAACAAACTAAATGCCCTTTCACTGGTTAATGAAAAAATAAAATGTGGTAATCTATATAATGGGATACTATTTGAGCATAAAAATGAATTAATCATGACACAACACGTATGAAGCTTAAAATTATATTAAGTGAAAAAAAAAATCAATCACAAAAGACCAAATATGATTATATTTATATGAAATATCCAGAAAAGGCAGAGATTGCTTGAGCCTAGGGTTAGGAAGGAAGGGCATGTGGAACAACTGCTAATGTATATGGGGTTCTCTTTTGGGGAGGAGCTTACAAAACTGTTTTGGAATTAGATAGTGGTGATGGTTGCACAACTTCAAGAATACATTAAAAATACCAAATTGTACATTTTAAAATAGTGAACTTTATGGCATATGAATTACATCTGAACAAAAAAAGTTTATCATGGTGATGTTTGCCTAATTATGTGAATATATTAAAAATCACGAAATGGTACCCTTTAAACAGGTGAATTGCATACTTCGTAAATTTTACCTGAATACCATGTAAGAAGAAATCAATCTTAATTCATTCAACAAAGTCACATTCCATTAGATCTTTAAGTAGCTTCCCGAGAAAACCATTAACAGAAGACAAAATACCACAGTAAGGGGCTGAAGATAGAGCTCAATGGCATAAGTGCCTGCTGGGCAAGCACAAGGTCCTGAGTTTGATTCCCAGTACCAAAAAAAAAACAAAAAACAAAAAACAAAAAACAAAAACCACAGTACTTTGAAAATACAGTTTACAAGTAAAATACTCTATAAACAAAGCTCCAATTACCTTTTGTTCCTCCTTTCCGCCCCTTCTGATCTCCTTTTGCCAAATCTCCTGCATCGCGAAGCACTTGCATGGCAGTATTAAAATTATCTTCTCTGAAGTCACCCTAGAATCAGATTATTTTCCTATGCGTCTTCATGAATGTTTAATTAAAACTCACACATTTCTCATACCTCAAACAAAAAGTTTTCTCAAACAATAAAAATGATTTACTAGAATAACAAAAGTCACTAAAATAATTTAAAAAATAAACTGCGATGAGAGGTAATAAGAGGTGATAAAGGAGAAATGAAACTGAGAAAGTAAGACATAAGACATATGAAACACGTTCAGAGTCTTGGTTCTTCAATAGTTTTAAATACTGGAGAAGCAAACTCATGCATAAGAAATTCACAAGCCTCAAATATAATTTTTATTTATTTGTTTTCATGAGCAGGGAACTCACTATGTTGCAAGGGTTGCCTCAAACTCCTGGACTCAAGTAAATCCTTCTGCCTCAGCTTCCTAAGTAGCTGGGACCACACGTACGTGCCACCATGCCCAGCATCAAATACAATTTTTGAAATCCAACTATTTTCTAAATAAATCAATTCTGGACTGTTAAGATTACTTGAGACAAAAAAGTATTTGCCATTTCTAAATAAAAATAAAATTAAAATATAAAATAATAAAGTATAACATTACAGATAGAAAAATGGCAATTAGTTTCTTACATTTTCATCAACCACAAGGTGAAGGCCATCTCCCCCTGCTGGGAAAATGTAGTGCTGCAATGGAGTGGGCCGATAATCTGTGTAAATAACGTGACAAGGCTGTAAAAAAAAAAAAAAAAAAAAAAA
>RJWM01045111.1:0-12948 GCA_004363535.1 Dasyprocta punctata | reverse complement strand
AAAAAAAAAAAAAAAATTCAAGCCACTCCTCAAGCTGTCGTTTATCTGACCTCCAAGAATGGGGCTTAGCTAACAGCCAGACTTCCGAGGCTGACCAGCCTGAACGAATGTAGGGAAGCGCGTGCGAGCTCCCTCCCTCCTGGTGCCAGGCTCTGCTGTCCCTGCCGGGTGGGAGAGACGCTTGACCGAGAACCCTCTGCCCCGCTCCCGGCTCTGTAGTTCGTTTTTCCAGAGCCGGGTGTTGCCCAGGTCTAGAAGGGAAGATAAAGCCCATGAAGACCTCGGCAGCCGGGGCACCTCCCAGGTCAGCCTGGTCGAGCCTCACCCCGCAGGGCCTTGTGCACAGAGCCCAGGAGCCTGGCACTTTCCAGGAGCCCCGGAGGCCTCAGGGACAGAAAACCCAGGCCCAGCTCCGTGTGCTGGCAGCAGTTGGGTAGGAATAGCTTGGGCCGCCAGGCTGCAGGTCTGCGGCAGAACATGCTCCTGCGTGGGGGCGGAGAATTCTTCCTGGTGTGGGCGAGGATTGCTGGCCCTGCCAGTGTGGGCCCCCTGGGGTCTCTCGGGTGGTCGAGTCTAGGATCATCTGTGGATGATCAAGCTCTGTATATAAAATGGCTTCGCAGGGCACAGTGCACACTGGAGGCAGAGGCAGGGAGATCCCAAGTTTGAGGCCAGCCTGGCCAGGCAACTTAGTTAAGACTGTCTCCAAAAAAAAAAAAAGAAAAAAGCAAAACAAAAGACGGAAAGGGTTGGGATGTAAGCCCCCAGTGTTCAAATGCTAGTACCACTAATTAAATACAGAGCATAGTATTTATTCATTTATTTGTTTGTTTTCTTTTTGAGAGAGGGTTTCACTATACAGTTCAGGCTGGCCTTGAATTGTGTAACCCAGGCTGCCCTTGAACTTGCAGTGATCCTCCTGTCTCAGCCTCCTGAGTGCTGAGGTTGTGGGCATGTACTACTATGCCCAGCTGCATAATACTATTTATGTTCTTTAATGTACTTTATTCATCTCTAGGTTATGTCTAATCCCACAACACATAGGCAGTATAAATGCTATGCAAATAGTTGCTATGTTCTGTTATTTAGGAACTAGTGACAAGGAATAAAGCCTAAGTCTTTTTGCGTGGCGGGTACTAAACCCAAAGTCTAATAAGCACTGAGTCACATCTCCAGGCTTTTTCTTATTTTTCATCTTTTTGAGACAGTTTCACAATGCAGTTCGGGCTAGCCTTGAACTCACTTTGTAGCCTAGGTGGACCTCGAACTTGCAGCAATCCTCCTGTCGCAGCCTCCCGAGTGCTGGGAGTATAGTCGTGCACCACCATACGTGGACCCCAGCCCTTTAAAAAAAATTTTTTTTTTGTTTGAGACAGAGCTTCACTCAACTGCCCAGGCAGGGTTCAAACTTGGGATCCTCCTGCCTCAGCCTCCCAGAGTGTTTCACAGGTGCCCCCAAGTATTTTACCTCTGCAGTGGATCCACTCCATGGATGGGGGCACCTGGTTGCAGAGGGCCAGCTGGAGCCTCCTCCCAGTTCCAGTGATCAAAAACATCTCCAAGGGCTGAGGGTGGAAGAGTGTTTTGCCTAACGTGTGAGGCCCTGCCTTCTAGCCCCACCAAACACATGTGTGCACACACACGCGCACACCCGGAACAGCCACGCTTGGGCCTTCACCAGCTGCTCCAGGGGTGGAGGTGTCCGGCAGAGCCTGGCCACACAGGGCACGCGGTGGCGGGCTGGGGTCCGGCCGCCTGCCCGGCAGCAGTGGGAAGGAGGCCCCTTCTCGCTCCCCAGCGGCCTACAGGTCTCCAGGCGGGTCCTGGCCTGTCCAGGCGCCCTTGGGTTTGTGTGCTGCGCCCAGGGTGGCCTGGGCTGGCTCTGCCGGTTCCCCAGGCCCTTTCCCAACCAGCCGTGGGGGCCAGGTGGGGGTCACACCATGGCCCTGGGGGGCTGTGTTGAGTCGGGTTGGCTGGAGTTTGTTCGTTCGCTACCGGAAGCACCATCT
This sequence comes from Dasyprocta punctata, assembly GCA_004363535.1. NCBI lineage: Eukaryota > Metazoa > Chordata > Mammalia > Rodentia > Dasyproctidae > Dasyprocta > Dasyprocta punctata. The sequence goes on along the minus strand of RJWM01045111.1, from coordinate 10,939 downwards.
GGGCCGTTTCAGTGCTGTGCATCTGGGCCGGATCAGCCCAGAAGGGGCAGGCGGGTGGCCCGAGGTGGGCCGGGATGCGGGGCAAGCACGGGGAGTTCAGGTCCCCTGTGCCGGAGAGAAGGCCCGAGTCCCCTGGAGGAGGCCTAGGGCAGTCGGGATGGGGCTGGAACCCAGGGGCCGCGGAGAGCCACTGCTCGCCTCTCCTGGCCTGGCAGTCACCACTCCCACAGGGCCGTGTTATGTTTTCCCAGCTTGGTTTGAGACAGGATCTCACTGTAGCCCAGGCTGGGCTTGAACTCCTGACCTTCCTGCCTCAGCCTCCCAAGTGCATCTTTCTCAGCTTACAATTTGGTTTTAAACCTTCAGAAAGATCGTAAGAGTGCAGTGATACCCGTGTATCCAGTAACAGATTCACCAGGATGAACCTTTCACCACGTGTGCTTGCGTGGTGCTTGTCCGCACACGTGGACTTCGTTTCCTGAATTATTTGAGAGTGTGTGGGCGGGCAGCCCAGGAGTGTTCGGGTCTTTTTGTGTCATCTTCGTGCTGGTTTCCGTGCCTTGTGGTGTGGGCAGCATTGGGTCAGCTCTGCAGGCCAGCTCTGCATCTTAGCCGTCCTCCTGTCTCCCTGTCCCTGCACTGGCACAGGCTATGTGGACCTAGGATGGTTTGGGGTCTTCTCCAGTGCAGAGGACCCTTGGCGGTGTGGGAGGTGCCCGACTGCTGATGCCATTTAGGAGCAGTTGTCTAACCTGCGGGCTCCAGGTTGGGGCTTCTCATTCGAGAACACTCAAGGCGGTGGTGGCAGAGCAGTTAACCCAGACAAGGGGCCCATGCTCCTGTCCCAGCCCTGGCCACAGAGCTGGCCCAGCAAGGCCACGGTCCAGACGGTGGCTTCCCAGGTCGGTGGCGCAGGACCAAAGGCGGAGCCCAGTGATCTAGCACCTTGAGCCTCAGGCGCCTTTTCTGGGACCCTGAAACAACAACCTGGGAATAAATGACCTGCGGACCCTGCACAGGCTGCCCTCTGACTCCTTCCCTAAGTGGGGGACGCAGAGCTCCTCTCCCAGGCCCTGTGGATGGGAGGGACTGTGGCCATCACGGCAGCCGGGGGATGCGAGGCCGTTGGAAAGGGAGAGGGCTCTTTTCATCTCCTTTTGACAGAGCGTGAGGCTTGGGTGCAGAGCACCCCAGGGTTGCTTGGTATTTTGATGCTTTGATACTGGAGGAATAAAGAGCAATTAATTGCTATAAATGGCCCGCTCCTGTGGGGCTGGTCTGATGTGCAGGGGGCGGTGCCCATCGCTGCTTGGAGGAGGGCACAGGACAGGGGCACAGCACGGGGACTTGGAGACGCCTGGCTCGCTCAGCCCCTGTTCTGCTCTGGGTGTGAGGACTGTGGCGGGGGCTTCCTGCTGGCCCTGCGCCTGCGCCTGTCTCTCATCCCCCAGCCCCTCCTCCCAGGGCTGAGGGCCACCTCCGGGCCTGAGCCCAGGGGGCTGCAGAGGCTGAGAGGGCCGAGTGCCCGGAACCGCCCTCCCCTCGGTGGCCACGCGCCCGCCAGGTCGGGCAGCAGGTGTGACCTCGGTGACGAGGTGGGGACCGCATGAGTGTGCTTCCATCCTCCGAGAGTGGAGTTGTGTGTCTGGGCCAGGAGCTGAGGTTCGCGTGGCATTTGAGGGGTGGGACATCCGCTGTCACCGAGTGATTCACCGAAGTCCTGGGTGACTAACCCAGGGGAGGAGCCCGGTGCTCAGGGCTGGCGACAGCTCCCAGTGCAGCCACTGCGGGCTCCCAGGCTGTCGACACGCAGGTCCGCTGGACTGAGGTCACCCCGGCTGTGGCTCCCCGTGGCCGTCCCATCCCTGGCAGGGCGCGCCAGGTGGCTCCTCTGTGACCGTGTTCTGTGTTCCCGCAGGGCGGCAGCTCCTCCTCCTCCTCCCGGCCGCAGCCCAAGCCCCACAGTGGGTCCCCGCGTGCCCGGAGTTAACTTCAGAGCAGGTAAGGAGCTGTGGGTGATGCTGGCAGGGCTCCTTCACTCCCTGCCTGTGTTTTTCCACGATGCCCACTTCTTCAAGGTCAAGGGTTCTTTCTCTCTCTCTTTCCTTTCTCTCCTTTGTTTAGTTCTGTGGATGGAACCCAGAGCCTTCACACTGAGCTGTTATATCTCCGGCCCTTTTTATTTTGAGACTGGGTCCTGCTAGGTGATCCTCCTGCCTCAGCCTCCCACAGTGCTGGGATTGCTGGCGTGCACCGCCACACTGGGTTGAGGGACCCTCCCTTTCTTTCTTTTCACTCCCGCTGAGGCAGGAGTCCAGGCCCTGTGCTCACTAAGCGCACGCCGTACCCCAGGCTGCGCCCCTGCCTGTGTGCTCTTCCGGTGAGCGCTGTGGGGCTGCTGGTTTCCTTCAGGCTCAGACTCGCCCAGGTTCCCAATTAATATTTTACATAAACTCTGAATCACAGTTATATGACAGTGTATTTTTGTACAGTATAAAATTTGCAAAAATGTGTGTTCACTTTTATGTGTGAAATTTAAAATCTATCATGTGATATCCTTTTATTTATATTCTTTTTGAGTTTTTTTTGAGACAGGGTCTCACAATGTAGCCCAGGCTGGCCTTGAACTTGTAATCTTCCTACCTCGGGCTCCCAAATGCTAGGATTACAGGTGTGTACTCCCAAGCCCAACCTTGATACTTTTTATTTATTTATTTTGAGACAGGGTCTTGCTGTGTAGTTTGGCCTGGCCTTGAACTCACTAAGTAGCCCAGGGTGACCTCAAACTTTTGGCAGTCTTCCTGCCTCAGCCTCCTGAGTGCTGAGATTTTAGTTGTGTGTCACCCTGATATGTTTTTAAATGGACAAAAAAAAAAAAACCAAAAAAAACCAAAGGCGGAGACCCTGAGGTGAGAGGCACCTGTACCCCAGGACCTGCCCGATGTCTGCCCCGCCCAGCTGGTTCACTGTTTCCTGAGGTGCAGACCCCCAGGTGTAAGAGGTTCTCTCAGGCGTGGAACCATGGGTGTTCAGACAGCACCGACTCCAGGTCTATAAACAAGAACGAGTGTGGCTGGCGGCACTCACATTCAGCGCCACATGTGCTGTCACCACGAGGCCAGCTCTGCTGGCTCTGGGAGCACCAGCTGCCTTTCCCTGCCTGGCTGCCGCTGTCCCCACTCTTTCCGTAAGATCAGGAGGTCCATAGAGGTCCAGGCACAGGTGGGGCAGGGTGGTGGCGTCAGGCACTTGGATGTCCCCGGAGGCTGCAGGATGCCTTGCAGGCCATGAGCCCAACTGTTCACTGTGTGTGTAGATCCTCCCAGGGCTGGGAGCCAATTCCTCAGCCTCCCCCGGGTGTGCACATGTGCATGCATGTGCGCGTGCGTGCGCGTGTCCAGTCTCATGTTACTTGGAATTGCACCTACTTTTCTCCTGACCCTGGTTCGCTACCCCATAATATGCCCCCCTCCATACACCCCTGCTCATTTGCATAATTAACAGCTGCCTGTCATGGCTTTCCATTTTCCCTCTTTTTTTTTGTTCCTTTTTTTGTGGCACCTTGGATGGAACCCAGGGCTTTCAAACTGAGCTACAGCCCCAGCCCCTTTTCAGTCTTTATTTAGTTATTTGTTTGTTTATTGATTTGTTTATTTCTGAGTTGAGTCAAGTTGCCAAGTTGTCCAGGTTGGGCTCAAACTTGCAATTTTCCTGCCTCGGCCTGACAGAGTGCTGGGGTTCCATGCATGCACCTTCGCACCTGGTTTTGTTTTCTCCTTTTCTCTTTTCTTTTTTCCTTTCTTTTTCTTTTTTGGCTCGTCTCTGACTCAGACAGCTGCCAGTGGGAAATCCTAATAAGACGTGAAGGGCAGCCCCACCCTGTTTCAGGCGACAGGACGTTCACGGTGATAGCGCAGACCCTCACTGAGGCCCTGAGTTTTGGTCCTTAGGTCCGAGAACCTGGTGAATAATTGCTGCTCCCACATGAGCTGCAGTTTGAGTTTATGTAATCCAAGCACATTTGAACGGAGACCAGTTCTTGATGCCTACAGGGGAACGCAGGAATTTTCAAGTACGGTTAACTAACTGGCTGCTAGTTGAGATCTCGATGAGAATGTAATGTCACATTCGTTCCGCTGGGCCACAAACCCAGAAGCCCTGTGACGCGCCGGTCGCCTGTGCGGCTGGCTCGGTGAGGATGCAGCCTGTTCGGTTAGTAGCTTCCTTCACGGAGATGCCCTGCCCGCAGATCGGGGCGGAATGGTGTCAGCCAGGCCTGGCGTGTTCCCAGTGTGCCAGCCGCCTTGTGCAGGGTGGGGACCGCACTCCAGGCCACTTCTGCCCCAGATCCGGCCCTGGGCGGCCCTTCCCTGCCAGGAGCCGGCCGAGTCAGCTCCGTGCAGAGCTTGAGAAATCCTAGATGAGCAGAATTTTTAGAAATGACAGCTCAGGAGTCTTCCCGAGGCAAGAAGAGCCGGCCTGAGAAACAGCCTCTGTCAGGAAAGTGTGCGGGCGGCAACGGCCCAGCTCCACACGCCCATTCAGGCCCAGTGTCCACATGGACAGTGAGTCTGTCACAGCCAAGACGATGAGATGGCACCCATGTGTCCAGGGGGGTGCAAGGGAGGATCGTGGGACAGAGCAAGATCCTGCAGCCCAGCCCCACATCCCCTGATCCTGTGCCCAGTGTGAGCCCCAAGTGTGCGCTAGGGCCACCGAGCCTGGCAGGTGGCGGCACACAGGACTGCCCTTCCCGGGTAGGACCGGCGTCTGCATGAAGGTTGGATCTTCCCGGGGCCGGGAACAGAGGGTGACTTGGACTCACGACAGCTGGCTATGGTGGTGCACGCCTCTAACCCCAGCGCGCTGGACGTCGAGGAAAGAGGATGGCAAGTTTGAGCCCAGCTAAGGCAACTTAGCAGCTTATCAAGACCCTGTCTCAAAACATGGGTGCAGGGGGCATTGGGGTTGGGTGTGTAGTTCAGTGCATTGAGCTGAGGACCACAAATAAATAAATGAAATGAAATGAAATGAAATAAATAAAGCAGCAGCCCCAGCAGGGTAGTAAGCTTGTCACCTTGGCAGGAATGCTGGCCTGGGCAAACAGGAAGCAGGTTGGCGACCCCTGGGTGCTTTGGGTTGGTGGCGGGTGTGTGTGTGTGTGTGTGTGTGTGGCGCTGTCTCTGCAGCTGTTGTGTGTGCTGACACCTAGTGGCCAGGGCCCTGCATCCTCTCCTGTCTCAGCAGGAGAGCTCAGGCTGGGCCAGCCCTGGGGCACAACAGGAAACTTCTTACTCTTGGGAGCCCTGACTCCCAGTGTGTGTGTGTGTTTTGTTTTTTTTGAGACAGTGTCTCGCCATGTAGTTCAGGTAGGGCTGAACTATAGTCCAGGCTGGTGTTGAACTTGTGGAGATCCTCCTGGCTCAGCCTCCCAAGTGCTAGGAAGGCAGGCATGCGCCACCATGGCCAGCACAGTACTTGGGTCTTTTAATGCAGTGGCATTTGGCCCTAAGCTGCTGTGCAGGTTGTGGGAAGGAGAAGCTGAGGCACCACTGCTGTCCCCGTGTCCCATTCAGCCAGCCACACGGTTGCGTCCCAGTGCCGGGCTCCAGCATGGCAGGGGCCGGTGAGGCAGATACAGCCCTCATGCCCCACTGAGAAGCAGGTGCTCCCAGATGGGGTGCTGGGGTGCGGGTGCAGAGGACTGCTCTGGCTGACAGGGGCGTGGGGAAAGGATGACGGAGAAAGGGGGACCCGAGGCCACGTCGTAGCCCACGTGGAGGCCGCCACTGGGAGGGAGACGGAGCTGGACCGTGCAGGCCTGAGGCCCAGGCAGGGCTCGCCCGAGGTCGTGGGGAGCACGTGGGTGCCAGAGAGAGGCAGGGAGCAGCGGCGATGCCCACAGCTGAGCCCTCCCAGCCAGCTGTGAGGATGGGGCTCTGTCTGGGCCCGGCAGGAGTTGGTGGGGAGCAGCGACAGAGTGAGGGGCCACGGCTGGGCTGCGAGGCGGGAAGGTCTGGAGGAGCCTTTGCCGAATCTGGTGCCCCCGTGGTGTCCGCTCAGCTGGCGCAGCACTTAGCCTGGAGTGCGGGCTCTTGGGAGACCTTGGGTCCCGCGCTTCCCGCGCTCGCCCTTGGCCCAGGCGCACCCCGTCCGGGAGAGCCCGCTGGTCCTGGCAGGGGACAGTGCGAGGAGTCCTTGGCGCGCCGGCCTGGTTCCCCAGTTCCCTGGTTCCCCAAGCGCAGCTCCTTGGCACCAGGGCTGGCGAGGCTCCACCCCAGCAGCTGCTGCATTATTTCTGACTCATCCAGGAGTCACGATCGTGTAACCCAAGCCCCTCCACGCCCACTTCCTCCCCTCCCCGCCTGGAGCCTCTCTCCCGGGGCCCCTGGGGGTCAGGTCCCCTCAGCACCTGGACGCAGCTGCTGCCCTCCAACAGGTGGGGGTGCATGGGCCGCGGGGGGCTCGGTGCTGAGCCCCCTCTCCCATCCAGGGACTCCTGGGGCCCGGGCTGCTGCAGGCTTCCACTTCGTCCCCCGGTTCCTCCAGGCCGGGGCAGCCACCCCTGCTTGGGTCACTGGCTCCTCATGCAGGCTGCTCGCCTTGGACACCAGGACCCTGTGGGCCTCGTGCACCTGTCCCCTGCACACGTCACTGCAGGACAGTGGCCTGTGGTCAGCACAGCCTCGTGCCGTCCCCACTGCTCTGCATGGAGCCGCTTGTGCCCTCCCCTCTGCTCTCAGCCGCGAGCCTGAGTGGGACGGGGCCGCTCAGAGCAGCGACGGTCGCCGCAGGTGCACGGGCTGCAGCACGCCTCCCTGTCCCCCGCAGGAGTCCGCGGAGCCGGGCCGGGGGGATGAACCGCGAGGGCGCGTCCGGGAAGAGTCCGGAGGAGATGTACATCCAGCAGAAGGTCCGCGTGCTGCTCATGCTGAGGAAGATGGGCTCCAACGTGAGTGCCGGGGTGGCGCAGGGAGGGGACCGTGCAGCCTGCAGCTGGGCTTTGTGGCCAGCTCAGGGCCATATCCGGGGCCTGGCACATCAGGTGCCGGGGTGGGGGTGGGCAGGAGCCGAATGTCTGAGGCTCTGATCTTCCCCCTCCCCACTGTGACCCCAGCTTCCTTCTGGGAGGGGCAGCTGGGCAGGACAGGTGCCGGGGTGGGCAGCGGCCCCTGGAATTGGCCCCGGCCTTCGGCTTCAGCTTCGGCAGGCTCCGTGTCTCCCCTCCAGCCCTAGGCCAGCTCCCCACCTCTCAGGTTCGCTCTGAGTGCGAGGCCGTGGGCTCTGGGGACCGGGCTTCGGGGTGGGCCGGGGGCAGGGGAGGCCCGGCCCTGGCGAGCCTCACGCGCGCTCTGCCTGCAGCTGACAGCCAGCGAGGAGGAGTTCCTGCGCACCTACGCCGGCGTGGTCAGCAGCCAGCTCAGCCAGCTGCCCCAGCACGCCATCGACCAGGGTGAGCGACAGCCACGTGCTTCTCTAGGACACCCAAAGCGGGAGGGTGACAGACAGAGTCTCCTGCAGGTTCCCTCCTTCCCTGGGGGACCAGGGACCCTATGAGGCCCACAGTGGGGTCCCTCCCCAGACCTGCGGCGGCTCTGCTAACAGTTTCCTTCCGCCTCGCCTGGCCCTGTCTGCCTGGCACCCAAGCTCAGGGACAGAGAGCTGGCCCGTGCGCCCCACCGTGACACGTGGCGGGTTCGCCCCAAAGCCCTGGGGGTCTCCATGCACCCAAGGCAGTTCTATTTCCTTCGGGGTAACTGCAGACGGCCCTCAGGGTCACAGGCGACACGGGAGTGTTTATGGTGGCAGGCACCACGCCAAGCAGTCGCTGTCTGCAGTTCCCTCTGACTGCAGACGACAGCGGTTCGTGTCACTTCCAGTAATACCGTGAGTCGTGGTCCTCGGTCGTGCAGCCTGAGTCCTGCTTGCCTCCTCACTGCCCTGTCCTCCGCGCCCCTTCTCTGGAAGGCTCATCTGGACACCAGTTGTCTTTTGTTTTTGTTTTCATTTTTGTTTTTTGAGGCAGGGTCTTGCTGTATAGTTTAGATTGGCCTCCTGCCTCAGCCTCCTGGGTGCCGGGATTATAAGCGGGCCCCACGGCAACAGGCTTTGCGGCCCAGTCTTCCGACCAGATTCTCTATGCGATCGTTTGCTGTAGCTCTGTTCGTACCTTGTTGGAATTACCAGCCCAGAAATACTCTGGCTGTGGCGTGTCCGGATGTGAACCACCTCCCAGGAGCCCCACAGCGCTGGTGACGTGTGTGCTATGCCGGCTTGGTTCTCCTGCTGTCCTGGCTCCACCTGGCATGCGGCCCGGTCCCCAAGAGGGACACTGGGCGTGACATTCCAGGCACCCAACTCAGCAGGAACCTCCCAGGGTGTAGGTGACCTGGGCGGCTCCCTGGGCGGCGCCCGCCTTCATGGCTGTGTTGGGTTTGCAGTGTGGGGCTTGGTCCCGCCTGCACCAGGTACCCCCGGAACCCTCAGGCCTCAAGTCCCCGGGGACTCAGCTTCCTCCCTGCCTGGGCTTGGTCGCTGAGCCAGCCTGAGCTGCTGCACAGTGGGGGAATGCTTCTGGGGGACCGGCCCAGAGGGAGAGAAAATAAGTCACATAGTTCCACAGCGCATCCCCCGCCACTCACATTCACTGGCATGTGGGCAGGAGAACGACCGCGCCAGGCTCAGGAGTGCATGCCTGTACTCCTAGCACTCAAGAGGCTGAGGCAGGAGTAGCGCCAGAAGTTTGGGCCAGCCTGGGCAGAGAGCAAGACCCTGTCTCGAAAAAGAAAAAGAAAAAGAAAAACCAATGAAATATGAACCCAGATGTTAACAGAAAGAAGACCATGTGTGAGAGACCCTGGGGATGGAACTCCTACCCCGCCAGGTGCCTTTAAGGGGGTCAGACTGTGTCAGGGACCCCTGCTTTCTAAGTCACAGGGTTCTGCAAAACAAGCTTTTCTTTTTTCTTTTAGTGTGCATGTGTGTGTGTGTGGTTTTTTGAGATAGGGTCTCACTATGCAGTTCAGGCTGGCTTTGAACTCACTTTGTAGCCCAGGCTGGTCTCGAACTCACAACAATCCTCCTGCCTCAGCCTCCCGAGTGCTGGGATTACAGGTATGAGCCACCACATCTGGCTCTCAAAACAAGTTTTTCTACACAGTCCTTACTTTTGTTCTGTACTAAGGGACAAGTTGTTATTGCAGTTCGTTTAGCTCTGCCGGGCTTTGGGAAGAGCACAGGGCCGCACCTCCTGGGGAACCTGGCCCGAAACTGTTGCCAGCAGGAGCTGTGGGGCGGGGTGTGGTGCTCAGATGTTCCCATGTGGGCTGAGTCACCAAGGTGCACTGGGCTCCCCCTGCCCCACCTGGGGACCGTCACCTCTGACCAGCCTGCTGCGGCAGACCCAGAGGATTCCCGTGTCTGGGGGTGGAGAGGGCGGCTGTGCTTGGAAGAGCTTCCTGGGTCTTCTGTTCTTTTGTCCTTTTTGGTTTTTGAGACAAGGTCACTATGTAGCCCGGGCTGGCCTTGGACTCAGGGTCTCCCTGCCTCAGCCTCCTGACTACTGGGATTGTGAGCATGCACCACCGTATCCTATTCTCTTCTCCTTTTTCCTTTCCTTTCCTTTCTCTCCCTGCTTCCTTCTTTTCTTTCTTTTGTCCTTGTCGTACTTGGGATAGAACCAGAGTCATTGAGCTAGATATCCTCAGCCCTTTTCTTAATTTAATTTTACTTTTATATTTCGAGACAGGGCCTCACTAAGTTGCCTGGGCTGGGCTTGAATTTGTAAACCTCCTGCCTCAGCCCCGCAGAGTGCTGGCATTATAGGGATGTACCAGCATGTTCAGCCTTTTTGTTTTTATTTTTATTTTTTAATTAATTTATTTTGAGACAGTTTCTCACTATGTTGCCCAGGCTGATCTCAAACTCCTAGGCTCACCGGACCCACCTGCCTCAGCCTCTCAAGCAGCTGGGACTGTTGGTGTACGCTGCTGTGCCCAGCTCTTATTTTGTGTGTCTAAAGACGCCACAGACAAACCCAACCACAGAACCGCAGTCTCACCTGCCCTGAGCACTCGCATGTCTAAGGCCAAGAGCCTGCAGTGCTGCCCACGCCACGGGATCAAACTGGAGCCTGCCACCCCCTCCCCTGGCAGAGCCGGCCACGGCCCGATCCCCGGGGCATTGCGCCGTTAGACGTGCGGGCCCTGCCCGGACGTCAGAAGCCTGGGTCGATGCCTCCTGGAGGTGGGAGGTGGGAGGTGGGGTCCGGCGGGGAGCCAGGGTGCGTGATGCCCACAGGCCTGGCATGAGAGCCTTATACCCACCAGGTGGCGCTGTCTGCCAGCAGATAGCGCGCTGCTCTGCCTGTCACCCCCTCGTCACCCCCTCGGACCCCTGCACAGAGGCCTGAGCAGCCCCACCTGTGGAACGGCACTCAGCTTTGTCCCCGAGGGTCCGGCCACCACCTGGAGACCCACAGAACCTGAGACCTAGGGAGAGGCCCGCACTCGCGGGGTCCTGGCCCCCACCCTGGCCACAGTGACAGCCTCCTCTCCTTCCTGCCCCCGTCCCACCCCGCTACCCCCCACGTGCCGCTGTCTTCTCCCTCAGCTCCCGCGCCCTCCTCGGGGGTCACCCGTGTCCTGCAGCTGCGCCAGCGGAGAGCTCAGGTCAGCGCGCGCCAAACCGAGCTTCCTTCCCCCACCCTGACCCTTGGGGACCCCATCAGTGTCCTCCCCCTTAGCTCCCTGCTGCTTTGAGGGTGAGCACAGCTGGACCCTTGGCCTAGTAAGTGAGACACCCCAGGCCCCCCGGGTCACACAGCGCAGGGGTGGCCTGGGCCCTCCCTCAGGCAGCCAGTTTCCCCCTTGGGCACCAGGAGCAAAGCCCGGCCCTGCCTCCCACAGCCCTGCTGGCCCTCAGGTCACACGTGTCACCC
>RJWM01045110.1:0-12949 GCA_004363535.1 Dasyprocta punctata | reverse complement strand
CTCGGGAGGCTGAGGTAGGCGGAGCGTTGTGAGTTCGAGGCCGGCTTGGGCTACAACGCGGCGCAAGGCCGGCCTGAGCTACATAGTGCGACCCTGCCTCGAAAAACTAGGGCCGGGAGTTTGGCTCAGTGCCTTAAGCGCCTGCCCTGGCAGGCGCGAGGCTGTGAGTTCAATCCCTGGTGCCGCAAAAAAAAAAAAAGAATTTTACACATTCTTTGCAAAAATGTGAATTCTGACAGATGAACACTGATGTCTTCTGTTAGACTTCCTTTGGAAAGGACTTTCATGTCCAGACAGGACAATCTCAGGGTTGTGTACATGACCTATTATCAGAGTGCCTTCATGAACAACTGGAGCGGCAGTATAGAGCACCCAAGAATAGAAAGGCTCTATGCTCGAACAAATTCTCTGATGCTGCCATTTTGAAATGTGTTCAAAATTTTATACAGTATAATTCGCATATTTTCAAAGAAAATCTCCAAAAATATCAATTGGATGAGATATCATTTCTCCTAAGTTGTTAACTGTGAAACATTGAAAAGAAATAGACAGAGTCTATTTCTCATACCTTTCAGGTTTACCAAAACAAAATGACTTGTAGTGGTTCAACCACAAAATTTGGGTTTCTACAATAAATTCACAGATTAGTTGGAGAGAGATGCCCTTATGTGATGTTGCATGCTTTGATACTCTGCTTTATAAAAATTAAGCACAAAATTCTCTTGCAGAATTTCACGATTTCAAATAAAAAAAGCTATGTAGCTCATTACTAAGCATTTCTCAGAGAAGCAAATTAAATGGAATCTCTTCATTATAAAAAGGTAAAGAAAGTAAATACAGCTATTGGAAGTAGACCACTAGACAATCACCAGGTAATTTCATTGGTGAGAAATGTGAGCTCATTCATATACCTCAAACTTCATTCATATACCTCATATACCTCAAAAGATGAAGGCTAGGATATTTTAAGAAAGTGTAGGATGCTGTAGATTATTGCTATATGTTTTGAGTAATGTTAAACAGGAAGATATTGATTATACACCTCTTCCATGGTAATGAAGATGTTATACTTTTAATTGAATATGCTTCCTAAGTTGATAGAGTCTTGCAAACTACATTCACCTAAAAGAATTAAAGTCAAGATTTATTTTATCATTCTGTGGTTTAGTTCACATTCTTAAATTATCCTTTTCATGACCACATCAGAGTTCTGCTTCAATTCAATATTAAACCATGTACCATCAAATATTAATGAGAAAAGTTGGATCCATTTTTATTTTATGCTGAAATGTAGCCAATTCTTCCATAGTGATAATACAATTATGGAACTAATTTTGAGTACATAATGGACTTATAAAAGTTAACTTATCCATAATAGACTGCAGCCAGATGTTATATAAGATATTAAGATTTGGGAAAAATACCTTAATACATTCTGAAAATCTAATGAGAAATACATGAGAGGGTGTAACACTGTGAATACTGAGTATATTTGGTAACTGTTAATTATTTTTTCTGGTTTTGTCTTCAGTATTTCAAATATAGCTTCTTCTTTCATCCCAAGTAACTACCAAGTCAATTTGAATTCTAAGGCCATAGTGATGGCATGAGAATGTAGTATTACAGTATTCAAAGGACAGAATTTAACCTATCACTTACCTTCCCTTGTCCCCGATGCACTCCATTCTACAGTCTCTCCCATCTTTCCATGAAAGCAGGGTTTCCTGGAATCTCTAACAATTTCCATGCTACTAAATTAATGTAGTCTAGTGTTGAAACCCGCCCTAAGGAAACACATCTTATTAGACACTTGAACGTGTCTTTTTCCTGTGACTCTAGCCATCTCCGTTCATCTTCTTCACAGATTCAGCACATGCTTTCTCTTTTACTTTTTGTAATTCAAGGCTTAGTTCTGGTTGTTTAATGCCATTTTTCACAGAAAATCTTCCCATTTCCAGTGCTTTACTTATAACTAACATGATATCATCTCTGTGCATTAGTCCGTGTCAAACAGAATCATGAAAACAGATATTTTATTACAATGAAAACATGAAACCAAATTTATTACACTGTAAAACAATAAATAAATAAGAGTCTTTCTCTAGAATCCTTTCTTTAAGTGAATGTTAGAATTCTCTAATCCAAGTTTGAAATCTTGTACTCATACCTCATACATCTTTTTTCAGTTTTTACAAACCTTTACAAAATAATATCAAGGTCTTTCATCTCAGGAATAAATGTCCAAATCCAAAGAGCCATCATTTATTACCTGGGCTAATAATATAATACCCTAACTATTATGTTTATATTGATTTTGGCTCATATTGTTCTTCAGTATACAGAAAGAGGAACGCTATGAAAATTCAAATTCAAATATTTAATTTCCTGACTCTATAGTAAGTATCAATAGCTATGTATTATTCCTGTAAGATCAAGATTCTTGAAAAAAAACTGCACAAAAGACAATGTATTATATTTTTTAAACACAAAACCATGCTGCTGACTTTTGCCAACATTTACATATCAAACTCTTTCTACACTCTGAATTTGTACATGCTGTCTCCTTTATGTGCACTCATATCCTTTTTCCTCTCTGGCTCTCACCTGGCTAACAGATTCCTTAGCTTCTAAATTTCAACTCAAATACAACTCCTTTGTTAAACAACCTCTCAGGTACTCACTCCAGTCTGGCCTAAACCCTTCCATTCTACACTTGTCATATATTCTCAGGTTTGCAGAATTCTTCACAGATGGACTTTCACATTGACTTAAATAATTTTTATTTTCTAATAATATATTTTGTATATATATTACATATTTTGTGTTTACATTTATATATAATGTAAAATTTATTTTAATAATTCTATCACGTTGGGGTCAAATAAAAATGTAATCTGAAGACTTAACAGTTGCAAAATAAATCAATCCATATTTGCAAAAAATTATGACCAGCAAATTTATGAATATTAATTTACCCTATTTAGAAACATTTCAATAAGATAAATCTAGAGCTTTAGGAGGTTTTAATAGTAATTCTAGCTTTCTTTCTTATTTATCATTTCTTTCTCTTTTTTTATTTTAAACAGAAGAAAAGTAAGAAATTAAAGTAAAACAATTTCACAGCAAGCCAATAGGAGAGTAACAATAATCAGCACATTGCATTTTGTTATATTCACAGGAGTTGTTTAGGGTATAAGATATAAACATGAAACATTTATCATTCTTTTCTTTAGCACTATCTTTCTTTCATTCTTTCCTCTATTTTTGTTTGCCTTTTTTCCAGTCAAAACTGAGTACTTATTCCAGAGTCTTGTGCATCTTAGATGCTTAATAGAATCTGTAAAGTTAATGAATGATTCAAAATATTTAATGGTAATCTGTATGTTAGTACTTTCTAGGCATGTGATTTTGACAAGATTATTGATCGTCTATGATTTGCTGTGATCTGTCATAGAGTAAGAAATAAGAGTATCACTAAACTAGATGTTGGGAAACTATGTTGAAAAAAAACAGTTTACAGTGGTACTTTGTAAACTTAAAAATCAAAATTAATGGGATGGTTGAAATCATTTTAAAATATCTAGTTATGTTATTTTTGTTTAGTAAAGCATATAAAAAAGTAATACCTATAAAAATGAATTTGATCCAGATGAGTTGGCATGCACCTCTATTCCAGAACTCAGGAAGCTAAGCCACGAGAATCTCCAGTTCAAGAAAAGCCTAAGGCATATAAAAAGATTGTCTCAAAAGTTACTTTGTGTATTATAGTGTATTATTACTGAACTAAATTTTGAGTCTTATATCATTTACAGATAGATTTCTTGTGGAAATCAGAGAGATCACAGGGTAATCTCTGGTCATCATAAAATTTCACAAAGACCCACATGACACAGAATACTTTGTATTATTTTCTAATCCAAGCATTTGGCTCTTTATGAGTTAAGCATACTTCAGGTATCTACTCAAACCTTTCTATTGAGGCTGAAGTCCTCACAAATACCTCTAAACTTTCCTAGTGGCAATTAAAGATAGCTATTCAGGAAATGAGATGTCCTATTGACAGTGCACTCAATTTCTATTTGAAAGTACATGAAGGGTAAATTTTCAACAGGGGGAAAAAAAAAGATAAATTTCACTATGAAGAAAGACCATTCCTCAGATTTTTTGAAAAGAACTTGAAAAAATGTGGGGATATATCAACAAGAATCTATTATGATCATAATAGTAAAGTTTATACAAAATCTCTGACATAAAAATGCTTCTGTGACTCGGACCTCTGCATGTGTCTCAAACATGTAACTCATTTTCTTTTTCTTATTGTTATATACCGTGTATATCCAAATAGTCTCTCAATCTACTTTTAGGATAGTAAATATTTTAGGGCACTTCTATACTTCACCAACATTTTAATCCTTAAACTACGTCTTATTTTCAGGCTTCAATACTCTATTTTTCATGTCACGTGTAAATTGTCTGCCATTTAGTCAGAAAAGAAGAGAGATGATTATCATGGGGAAGTTACATCAGCATAAGAAATAAACAGCAAAGATCCAAACGAATATCATTAGGCATTCTGCATGGCCTGAACAACACTATTAGCTTCTTCAGATCTTCATTTTGGAATCTCAATTTAGAGAAAGGAAACTATTGGCCAACAGATGGTATAAACAGTAAAGGAGTGCTAGACTTGGGGAAATTAAGAAAAATGTGATCCCTTCAAATTCAAATACAGAGTAAATATTAACTGTAGTTGGTAAGTTTCCTTAATATTTCCAAAGATACTCAGTTCACCTGTACATTTTCCATAATATTCTCCTACTATAGATACAGTGAGTTGTCTCTGCAAAGATGCATTATAAACTATTAAAATTTTTTATAACTTCAACCTGACATAAAACATAATTATTTATATAATACTTTTATATACATCTGTATGCATATTATTTTTATTTTTATAAATAATTCTTTAGAACGCATTTTTATTTAAGACAACATCGTGAAAATCTTTTTATGCTATTGAAAATATTTGTGCAATATTTGTACAATATTTTTGGCATGTTTATTTTAAAACGTGCTAATAATTTTAACTAACTTTTTCTTGTTAGATATGTAAGATGATCACTTTCTATTTTCTCATTTTGAACATATATATTAGTGAGATTAGATTTTTATTTCTAAAATTATTTCATTGGGATAACATCTTGTAATATTTTTGAGTCAAGGAAGGTATAATGTGAAACACATGAACACTCAGCAAACCTTTCATGAATGAGGAACTATTGTTTGTTTGTGGTAATGAGAAGCAAACCCAAGGAATGTGCACCAAGCTAGTTTGATCCAGAGTTTCACTCAGTCACTAAGTTGCCAAGCCTGGGGTTTTACTTGCTATCAGCCTACCTCAACTTTCTAATTTTGGGATGACAGATGTGTGTCACCATGGCCAGTTTGATGGAAGAATTTGAATAAAAATGTTCTTATATATCTAGGACCTCCCTGGATATTGTCTCTCCCAGAGTATGAAAAAAATATAACTAATTAGCAGCCCTGATACTGTCATACATCCAGAATGACTGACTGTAGAAAGACAAACTGTCAAGACTAGCAAGGTACCACTCTATTTTATACCACATCTGAAAACGCAAAGCTGGGCCAAATAGCTTTACTCATTAAAACTGCTTCAGAGAAGTATATACTGGAATTGAACGTAAAGTTGAGCGCAAATACACTTGAGAAGAAAGACTTTTTCATTTATTCTCTTTTACATGCATTTTTGAAGATTTAAACATCTGTGAAGATCAATTCTGAAATACAATAACAAGTATATTTTCCTTTTTAAAATCACAAGTCAATACCTGATAAACACTCACATAATATTAAATGATTTTTATATCCAAGTTACAAAATATAGTTTGCCTTCTAGAACTTCACTTAAGGATAATACTGTGTTCAAATTATTTTCATTGAAAATGACAGCATTCAAACAGCATTATGCACTAATTACAGCTTCCAAAATAGATGCTTTCAGGTTGTTTCAGTAAAATACTGTCATATAACTATGATTGTCACTCCTTTTATACAATATGTGTACATGTGAAAATTTTACACACTTATGTCTATTTATATATTTTCTGAAATATATAATTTTACAATGTAAAATTCCATCAGATTTGATTATCAGTAGCAATAGTCTATGAGCTCCTTTTTCTATAAAATTTTCATATTCATTCAAAGCATACTAATTGAACACCACACTCATAGTTACTACTTTAGGCACCAACGATATAACAATGAAAGCAGAAGGCAAAATAGTAGACCCAATGTTCACAGAGTTATATTTAAAATTGTTTCCTAGGTCATGACCAAAATAAGCTTCACATTCATCCTCTGCTGAAATTAATATATTGAATCAGATTTGTTCTTATCATTTATTTTGTATAAATGCTTTTATTTTGAAAAGTTAGGCTTATCTCATTTCCCTACACATGATAAAGGATATTTCTATTTGCATACTTACACTTTCTCAAATTTTACTACATATTTATTTCTATGTATTTCCAGATTTAATGGAGCTATCATTTTATAATCCATTTGTTAAAAATTCAATTTCTTTCAATTTTTCAAATCACTTCCACAACTTAAAATTAATATAATCATTATTTCTATAGATTTTGCTAAGAAGAGTATATTCATTTTTTTTAAATTGAGAACTCACAAATATTACTCTCCATTAATAGAGATACATGTTGCTGATACATACAAACTACCAATTAGAATATGTTATAAATTGATAATAAAAAAAGAATAGAAATGAAACAAGAGTTTTCTTAATGGAGAAAGAAGTGCTAGACGGAAGTATTTTCCAATTTGAAATTCAATGACTTTGTGATTTTGCTTAAAGGTCAGCCAACTCACATACAAAAGAAAGCTATATACCAATATAGTTGATGTACATAATTGTAAAATTTTCAGCAAATAGTAACCATGAAATCTAATAGCACATTAACAAAATTATTTGTCATAATCAATTGGGAATTACCGCAGTTCTCAGCATGGGTCACTATATGTAACTCAACTAATGTGATACACCACATGATCAGAATGCAAGGGAAAAAATGAATCATCTCAAAAAACACAGAAAGGACATTCAGTATAATAAAAATGCTGGACAAATTAGGCATAGAATGAATGTACCTCAATGTAACAGAGCCCATATACAGTAAATCAATAATATCTTCTTACTTTATGGTGGAAGTTAAAGTCATTAATAATATTAATAACTGTTGATCTGGTATTAGGGATTTTTTTATCATTTTTATTCAATAGGTAACTGCAATTCTTACTCAGAGTAACCACGCAAAAGAAAGAAATAATTTATATTCAAAAAGGAAAAGATTAAGCAAAATTGTCACTGTCTGCAGGTAACATAACTTTACATGTATATGTAACCCTAAACATTCCCTGAAAATAATTTTCTATATAAAAAAGAAACTCAGCAAAGTTGTAGCATACAAAAATCAACATTTAAAAGTCATAATGTTCCAATAGTGAAATATCTGAAATAGAAATCAAGAGAAAAATTATTTATCATAGCTATGAAAGTAAAATAAAATGCCTAGAAATAAATTAAACCTCGGTGGTCAAAAATATCTGCAATGAAAATTACAGAATTTTGTTGAAAGATATTATTGTTGAAACACACACATACAAAATAAAAAGACATCCTATGTTTATGAACTGGAAGAATCAGCATTGTTAAAATAACCATACTACCCAAAGGTAGTTCAATGTAATTCTTATCAAAATACAAACAACAATCTTTAACAAAACAGAAAAGCATCCTAAAATATATACAAAACCATGAAAAGTAACCCTATAATTGCCAAAGTCATTTTGAGCACAAAGAAAAAAGCATTTGGGACTATAGTATCAATGTCAAAGTATACTAAAAATCAGAAATCATAGAAATAGCATGGCATTGGCAGGAAGCATATGTAAAATGAATGGAAAAGAATAGAGATCCACACCTTTGCACTCAACAGACTTTTAACGAGTGCTAAGAACACATAGAATAGAAATGACAGTATTTTTAATTAAGGGTGCTGGGAGTTTTGGATATTCACGTGCAATATATTCCTATTTGTCACGTTACAAAAATCAACTCAAAATAGATTAGTGGTTTAAATTTAAGACCTGAAACTATAAAATTGCTAAACAAAAACAAAACAAAACAAACAAACAAACAAAAAACCCAGAGGAAATTCCTCAGGACATTTGTATGGGAAAGGGTATTTTGGATAAGTACTTACATGTACAAGAAAAAAGAAAAAAATGGATGAATGTTGTCACATCACCCTCTTAAACTTCTGCTCACAAAGGGAGACAATCAATAGAGACAAGCTACAGAATGGAAGAAATTATTTGCAAACTGTTCAACTGGCAAAACGTTAATATCCATAGCATAGAACAACCTCCTAATATTCAATAGAAGAAGACAAACAAACTGATTAGATAATTGACCACAGCCCTCAACAGACATTTTTAAAATAAGACATCCAAAAGGCCTACAGGGTATTTTAAAAATGTTAAACATCAAAATTGCAATGGGCTACAAAAACAATCAAAGAGAAGTGGTCATGGGGATGGGGAGAAAAGGAAACATTTAATGTGGAAATATAAGGTAGCACAGAAAATCGAAAGTAAGTCTACTATGTAATCTAGTAACACAACTACTGGATATCTTTCCTAATAAAGTAAAATCAGCATACTGAAGAGGCATCTGCACACCTATGTTCACTGCAGCAGTATTCACATCCAAAAGAATAAAATACTTAGGAATTAATCCAATGAAGGAAGGTAAAATATAAACTAAAATTACAGTACTCTGAAAAGGAGATAGAACAGGATACCAGAAAATGGAAAGAGAACCCTGCTCATGGGTAGGAAAAACTAACATAATAAAAATGGCTGCACTCCCAAAATTGTTACACAAATTTAATGCAATTCCAGTCAAAATACCATTAGCATGTCTCCCAGAACTAGAGAAAATATTTTAAAATTCATTTGGAACCAGAAGAAATCTAAATTATCAAAAACAATTCTGGGCAATAAAGGCAAGGCAGGGGGCATTGTGATGAAATTATACTTCAAAGCTACTGTAAAAAAACAACATGGTACTAGGAAAACAAATACACCTAATCACTGGAATAGATTAGAAGATGCAGAAACAACTTCAAACCACCTTATGTTTGACAATGGAGCCAAACACATTCACTGGAAGAAAGATAGCCTCTTTAATACATAGTGCTGAAAAAACTGGCTTTCCACATGCTGAAGACTAAAACCAGTTCCATGTCCTTGACCATGCACCAAACTAAACTCAAAATGGATCAAAGACCTAAGTATTGTAGCAGAAATACTAAATCTGTTGAAAGAGAGAATACACAGAACTCTTGAAGACATGGGTGTAGGCGAAGATTTCATGAACAAAACCCTAATCACACAGGAAATAATACAATGAATCAATAACTGGGATTGCATCCTACTAAAAGGCTTTTGCACAACAGAAGAAATCACCAACAGAATGAAAAGACAACCCATAGGATAGAAAAACTTTAAGCCATTTGTCCTTCAGACAAATGACTTATATCTAGAAGATATAAGAACTGAAAAGAATTGAGGAACTTCAGATTAAAAGATTCAACCCAAAAATGGGCATCTGAAATGAGTACACTCTTGCCACATGAAGAAGTACAAATAGCAAATAAAAATATCAAAAAATGTTCAACATCACTGGTAATTAGAGAGTTGTAAATTAATAGACAAAAAATGAGAGCGAACTAAATCACAGTCAGTTCATAAATGAAGAAAACATGATCTATATATGCAAAATATAATTCCTTCTTTCCTTCCATCCTTCCTTCCTTTTCTTGTTTCTTTCCCTCCTGGCTTTCCTGGCTTGCTTGCCCTGCCTTACCTTTCTTTTTGGAGAAAGTTAAGAAATCCTAGATAAGAAATACTAGGCAACTAATACTTAAGGCTATAAAGTAGCAAGAAAAATTTTGCTCTCATGATCTTAATCTCTCTATTTTAGTAGTCCCTGAAGATATATTTGGTGCAAAATATATTTGGAGTCAGTTTTCATAGATTGATTAATAGCACTCTAGAACTACATATTCTATTATTATTTGGAATTAAGCTAGAGGATTTCAAAAAATAAATTCTTAAAATATTTAACAGTGTACTCATTCTTCTACTATATAATTAAGGGATCAATTTAAATGAGAACTGGAAATAATTTCACATAAAAAGTAATGTATATTAAATATCTCCTGTCAGTCTTATTTGATAGTAGATGGTTTATTCGTAAGGATCAAAGCAACTTAACTCAATGGAGAAAACTTGTGAAACTCATAGATGAGGACTGACTTCATTCATGTTACAAAATTGCAAAAACTCACAACTTGCAAGATTGTAGATCTTTGGTTGTCAGTGTTTGTTATTTATAGCTAGATCTGTAGCCGAAATTCAAAATTACTGATTAATTTTTCTAGCTTTGAGCAGTTTCCACTACCCATAACCTCAGGCTAAAGTTCCAATCCTATACCACCTCTTTTTCTTAAGTGAACATACTTGCTGTAGTCGGGGTTTGCAAGGAAAACAAGACCTTACCGGACACATAATTTATAGTATTATTTATAATGGTCATCCAAGGAGTTAAATACAAAGAAAGTGCAGGAAATCTGTCCAACTCTCAAGACCTAGAGAATCAAGCCAAGTGTCTGGATTCCACTGCAATGTCCTGCATGTGTCCAGCTGAAGACCTAAAGACCATGACAATGCCCCCTCACCTTGAGTCCAACCGGTCGCCTAGAGCTCAGGACAATGACTCATGCAAGCCTGTTTCACGGATCTGCACTGGGAAGGCCCAAAAGTCAGCAGTGGAAGCTAGAAGGTCTGTGCCAGCAAGGTGAAGGTTCTGTGTCAGTAGTTCAGGATTCTGCACTTGAGACAAGAAGAGATGCTCAAAATAAGAACCAGAGCTCCACCGAAAAGTCCTACAGCCATCCTCAGCAACAATGAGGTCCCAAGCTACGCTTACAAGAACAGCCAAGTTCATATCAGGAAGCCAGCATAACAAGCTTCTCCTGGAGATTGAACAGCACACATCTTTCCCTCCAAAGCCAGGAAATTATGTTCAAAGTAAGGACCAGAGCTCCACCAAAGTGAACCACAGCCATTATCAGTGACAAGGTCCTGAGCTCATCCAAATGGTAATAGCCAAGTTCTATCAGGGAAACCAGCATGACAAACTCCTCCAGGAGAACCAACAGCTTCAAACAACCACAACATTTAGAAGAACCCACAATTCTATTCCCTTCCTCTCCACTTCTTTTTAGTCTGGCAAGAATCTTCAGGAGGGCTATGTACACTCAGCATCACACTGATAGACTGCATCTGGTGTTTAAATTGACCATCAGTTTTCAATCTACCACAATACTCATGAAGATAAATCAGGGGAAACAACTCATCATGACTGGGAAATGTTTTACTGTCCATGAGTCAGTATATCTTTTTCATGTGTTTGAGTTACACATTACTATCTGTTCTGACTATAAAGTCTTTTTCATTCAATGTGTCACCAAATCTTCTCTGTGATGCTGCTTTGCATTTAGGAATCCAACATATTTGTAATCCTGTGAGCAAGCTGAAGTTAGTTATGTACTAAACTCAGGAATAGCTAATTCTAGCATGAATATATAGTCATGGTCAAACAGCTTTATATTAATCAAAATTATATTTGAGTAACTTCAAAATGTAAAAATAGCTATGCTTTTAATTGGAAGACAGAAATATCAACATTAATTTTTTTTTGCATTACATAGAATTTTCTCTGTGGACTTCTTAAAAAGCAAAATGGCACATTTCTTAAATAATTATTATTAAAATATTATTATTTAGGCCTGGGATGTAGGTAGAATTCAGGGCACATTCTCAGAACTTGCAAGATCCTAAGTCAACTTTATACAATGAAAATCAACTAACATAAGTTAAACTAATGTAAAATTATGTGTTTCACTTGCTTCTAAATAATGATTTTTTGGCAAGTTCATTTTCTACATTAGTTATTTTTTAAAGTCTAGAGTATTTTTCTGGTGTCATACATAAGACAGACATGAGAATATCTTTGAATTGATGTCATTTAAAAATCTTTCATATGTAATTTCCAATGTATCTCTCATTTGTGCATATATAAATATCTTATTGCAATTATACTTTCTCCCTTTTTTATTTCTATTATTGCATTTATACAAGTTCTAAAACTACTTCAAGTTTAAAAATACATCAAAAGCAAAACTGATTTGAAACCACAGTTTCAACGTTAACCTTCACATAGCACAGCAGAGATTCCTCTTTTTTAAACTTTTTCAACATTGCACACTTTCATAAATCCAGGCACATAAAATCAGATTTATGCTAAAAATTTCTTTCAATTTGCTGAAACCTGCAACATGATTAATAAGAATTATTTAAGAAATATAACAAGGTTGGTGAACAAAAATACTGGAATATGACATTTCAATTTTTTTCACTTTTTCTTTTTTTTTTTTTTTTGAGATTTTTTTTAATTTTAAAGATAGTAAGATACAACAGAACATAACAGAATAAAGTCAATCTAAACAAAGCAGTAGGACTGGTACAGAACTTCAAAGACCGGTAATGTGAGTACAGTAGCTACAATAGCATACCTTGCTATCTACAGATTAGCTGACCATTCCAACGGTGTAGAATTGAACCAAAAACAAAACAATACAAAATCAATAAAAACAGAATATAAAATAAAGGAAAAAAGAGAAAAATAATAACGATCAGAGTAAAGCAAAATGGTGAGAACCACATTGGTCCTCGAAGACAAGACAGAAGAGAGTCCCCCGTATCTGCAACATTGCCT
>RJWM01045109.1:0-12908 GCA_004363535.1 Dasyprocta punctata | reverse complement strand
GGTCGCACTATGTAGCTCAGGCCGGCCTTGCGCTCGCGTTGTAGCCCAAGCCGGACTCGAACTCACAACGCTCCTCCTACCTCAGCCTCCCGAGTGCTGGGATTAAAGGCGTGCACCACCATGCCCGGCTTAAAGTATTCATTTTAAAGTTCTTTTCCGAGTCTGGCACGGTGGCTCACGCCTTTAACCCCAGCACTCAGGAGGTTGAGGTAGGAGGAGCGTTGTGAGTTCGAGGCCGGCTTGGGGCTACAACGCGAGCGCAAGGCCGGCCTGAGCTACATAGTGCGACCCTGCCTCAAAAAAACTAGGGCTGGGAGTTTGACTCAGTGGCTTAAGCGCCTGTCTGGCAGGCGCGAGGTTGTGAGTCGATCCCCGGTGCCGCAAAACAAAAAAACAAAAAAACAAACAAACAAAAAAAAAGATGGCAGCATTTAGCCTTTACACCAGCGGACTGTTGAAGTGCACACCAGTGGACAGTTGCAGGAATAATTCCTCCCTAGCAACGGCCTGGAATCTGGAAGGAGTTTAGTCTATATAGAATTAGCAGTGGGAGGTACAAAACAAGTGACCAAATATTACATGATTGGTTACATACATTGAATCATATATTGACAGACAGGCTAGTCTTGAAACAATAGAAACATTCCGGGAACCAGGGGAGGGGACTCTTACAGAATGACTATACTTGAGGACATTACCATAATATAGGAATTGTTCTGGAGAGAGAGACTTGACTGAATGAAAGTGGTTAAGGACATGACCATAATATAGGAGTTGTTCCAGAGAGAAACTTGACTGAATGAGCATATGTCAGCCCAAGGTGCCTTAAGGTATAGGCAATCGCTCTGACATTGTCAGGGTCAATTGAATTTACCAGAGACAGCAGAACAGTAACTTGGTCAGTCTTTCACTTAATCATGAAATATCTATAAATTTGTTATTTTAGTCCCCCAGAATGGGGAGCAAGGAGTAGAATATGTTCTCTCTTTGGACAGTCTGCATCCTGCTCATGTCTGTACTGTGACCATGCTTCCCACGTTCCCCATCTTCCCTAAACACAGGACATTCTTATATCACCAGGAGGTTCCTTGGCACCACGGCTGAGCTGTGTGAGTGGTTTGTGTTCTGCTTCTTTTCTGTTTGTTTGGGGATTTTACCTCTATTTATAAAATATTATCACTCAGTGTCTCTAGTGTTTTGTTGTTGTTGTTACAGTGCCCAGAATCTTTCATATCCTCAACATAGATGAGTTATATCAACATGGGGCCTGATTATTCACAGTGTGAAGAAAAAGATCAGGCTCTTGTAAATTTACAGAGCGCTGCCCCCTGTGGGCGGGAAGAGTGGCCCCTTCTGGGCAGTGAAGAGAGGGGGTGGCTTCAGGAGGCTGTTCTGTTGAATACATGGAGGCCTAGCCTCTTCACTGGTATTGGGGATGGATCATTTTTTTTTTTTTTGTGGCACTGGGGATCAAACTCACAACCTTGCCCCTGACAGACAGGCGCTTAAGCCACTGAGCCAAACTCCTGGCCCTAGCTTTTTGAGGCAGGGTTGCACTATGTAGCTCAGATCCATCTTGCACTCATGTTGTAGCCCAAGCTGGGCCTCGCACTCACAATGCTCCTCCTACCTCAGCCTCCCAAGTTCTGGGATTAAAGGCATGCGCCACCACGTGCGGCTTGGTATTGGGGATAAATCTTGACAGTGGCATCCCATTGGAATCTTTCATGTTTACTCTCAACTTTCCTGTGCAATACTTTTCTCACCACCCCCAATGACCAGATTATTATTATTATTATTTTTTTTAGAAAAAGCTAACTTAAAAATTAACAGGAATTTGCGATAAAAAAATTCAAAGGAAGGGAGAGAAAGAAATAAGGCAGATGTGCCCATTATCCCATTAACGCAGAGAACGTTTTCATCTGAATTCTTCCAGTTTCCATTTACTGTACGAATATACACCCTATTATATACACAGTTTATTTTAAGTGGGATTTTTCTACACACATTAGATTGTAGCTCGTTTTTTAGGCTCTGAGTGTCTTAACAACATAAATTTCTCAAATTTCATACAGAACTCTGTTCAGCTGTTTTGTTGCCAGAGGAACACTGTAGCTACAGAAGAATGCCCTCTTGCTAGAATGGGAAGTGTGGTGGAATGCCAGCTTCTCAACCTGAAATGTGCATATGAATCACTTGAGAATGCCATTAAAATGTAGATTGGGATCCAGGGGCTCTCACTATGGAGGAATTGAGGTTCTATTATAGGTTGCTAAGTTGTGTAGAAATACTATAGGCAGGCAGGCAGGGCTGGGCTTTTGAGATGTGAGTGCAGAAGACAGCTGTGGCTGGAGGCATAGTCACTGAAGGCCAAGCTTCAAGAAAAAGAACTACTCACTCAAATACTTCCCCTAGGAATGAACAGCAGTGACTGACATTCTAAGTAGGCAACAACCACCTTGGGGTGGAGAACCAAACTTCCTTAACCACCCCTTCCAGGAAACTCCTTGTCTATCCTGTGCTCTCGCTAGTGACTTGATTCCCAATTTGACCCCCTTCTAAACAATATTACTCAAGTGACTCGTTATTGTTACAGGCAACTGAGTTAGACAGAAATATTATAGGCAGTCAGACAGGGCTAGGTCCTCAAGGAAACCAGCACAGAGGACCAGATATCTTGTGACCTTGGAAGAGACATACACCTCTTGCTGTGGGCCAGATATCAAAAGGCAAAAACAAACGCACTTATATCCTAAGGATTGATATTCTAAATAGTTCTATATCACCCTGAGGAAGTCAGGAGTCAGCATCCCACTCTTTTATAGGAAGAGTCATTATCATTAAGCATCCCTCGCTTACTACGTGACTCGCTTCCCCATTTGTCCTTGTTTTAATCAATTCTACCTGAGAAATTAATCTTATTGGTTAACTATGGTTATGTCCCACCTTATGCCTGTCTGCCTTGTGAGTTCTCAGTTTTCCCCATCATGATTTTATTCTATAAAAGTCCCTAAAAATGACAGATTCCCAGGCAAGCTGCTCAGGACCCCTTCTGTCCCGCAGACAGAAGCTTTCTTTCTCTCAATAAATATATTCTCCTCTTACCCTCCATTGTTCCTAAAATTCATTCTTCAATGATAGAGAACACTAACTTGCGCCAGACACATAGTAGGTTGGGAGTTTCATTCCCCCATATCATTTGGAGGTCTGAGATCCTTTTTCCTATATCATTATAACCTTATTGTTTCACCATGGTGTTGTCTCACCTTATACCTATCCTATGATTTTCCATTGTATCAATATAACCTAAGCAACTATATTTGTAATCTTATTGACCAATTATAGTTCTGTCCCACCTTAAACCCACCTCACCTCGTGGATTTGCTCAATCAAACACTCTTTTTTTTTTTTTTTTGCAGCACCGGGGATTGAACTCACAGCCTCATGCCTGCCAAACAGACACTTAAGCCACTGAGCCAAACTCCCAGCCCTAGTTTTTTGAGGCAGGGTTGCACTATATAGCTCAGGCCGGCCTTGTGCTCGCATTGTAGCCCAAGCCAGCCTTGAACTCACAACGCTCCACCTACCTCAGCCTCCAGAGTGCTGGGATTAAAGGTGTGCGCCACCACGCCCGGCTAATTAAACACTCTTGAGAAGTGGGGTTGCTGGGTAACCCACATTCTGGGCCCCCTTCTGTCCCTCTTGGAAGCTTTCTTTCTCTCAATCCATTATTCCTACTATTAACCTCCATTGTTTCTAGAATTCATTCTTTGGTTTTAGAGAACACAAATTTAGCACATCCAACACCTAGCACGTCTAGAGCATCTTTTCACAGTTCCAGTTCTGCCCTCCCAGCTGTCTCTGGAAACAAAAAAGCTGCTGATCTCTATCTCAGGTATCACTGAGAAACACGAGGGTGACAGGTAAGTGTTGTACAGAGAACTGTAACCCAAGAGTTCTCGTTTTGGCCATGAAATTTGGGCTACCTTTTAAAAACTCTTAGCTTTAATTCTCTTACAAAAGAGAGTTCATGAAAATCTCAAAACATTTATCATAAAACATGAATTTAGTTTAGTGTAGTTCCAGTCATGATAGAAGAATTCTCTTATCTCATATCCCCTATTCCCTTCTTTCTTTCCACCAAAAGAATAAAATCTGCCATCAAGACAGAAAGGAATGTTTATTGAATAACTTCTTATGCTTAAAGAATCCTAAGGCATGATGAAGTATGGAATGATAGCTTGATCCATTTTCCTTTTTGAAAGCATACAGTGTAAAAAAGAAATATAACCCAAAGTGAAGGCTCCCTTAGCAGTTTCAATTTTCCCTTCAGCAGTTTGAGAAACAAATAGTTCAAATACATGTTCAAATTTCAGGAAATTCACTTCCCCTAGTTCTGCTCTTTTTCTATTTCTTTCTGTCTACATGCCAGATATGTTCTTTTTCTCTTTCAAATCCTCTTTTCCATGGCCTCCTCATTATGTTTGCTTCTTTTCTCTCCTAGATATTTCCCACTGGATGCTTCCACATCCATTTTTTTCTCAACGTTCTTTACATTTCCCTTGTCAATGAAAAGGCTCATTTCCGGTGATTTTTCAGATCTTATGGCTTTTCTTGACACAATCATTATCATTTGAACTTTTTTTACTAAAAGCAGAAGAGCATAGACTTAGACTTACATGTATCACTTCAGCTAGGGAATTTCCTGCAACTTCATTTGGTAAACACTGTTAATAACTTTTAAAACAACAACTAAGATTGAAATTCCATTTGGCCCAACTATATTTCTTCTGGGTATCTTTCCAAAAATTAGAAGACTTCACATAACTTTGATGGATTCATATCTTTGTTTATGGGAATAAAGCTCATAATAATTAAATTTTGGAAACGACCTATTTTTCCATCAACTGATGAATGGGTAAAGAAAACGTGGTGTACAAGCACACAACAGAGTACTACTCAGTCATAAGAAAGGATAAATTTAGCCGGGTGTGGTGGCGCACGCCTTTAATGCCAGCACTCGGGAGGTTGAGGTAGGAGGAGCGTTGTGAGTTTGAGGCTGGCTTGGGCTACAACGTGAGCGCAAGGCTGGCCTGAGATACAGTGTGACCCTGTCTCAAAGAACTAGGGCCAGGAGTTTGGCTCAGTGGCTTAAGCCCCTGCCTGGCAGGCATGAGGTTGTCAGTTGACCCCTGGTACCACAAAAAAAAGCAGACACAGAAAGTTACATGTGATATAGACGACCCCGGGATGAGCAAAAACTCACGGGACGATGGAAATTTCTCGGAGTGGAACGTTTATTGCCAGGCCTGGCGACGCAGTCCCATTAGATCGATCCAGAGACTGCGCCCCCCCAGTGTGCGGAGAGAGGTTTTATCAGCTTGTCAGTGGGAGGGTCTAACGCGTCATTTTCAGGGAACAGAAGACTTATGTGAGCTGCGGGGGTGGACGGTTACGGGAGACGAGGGTAGTGGTGGACGGTTACGGGAAACGAGGGTAGTTACGAGAAACAATAACCTGGATAGCGACATTCTTGGGAAACAGAAACTTATACAAGCTAAAGGCAGGGCAGTTATCGGTGGGGATGAGAGGCTTCGACATAAAGTGGCGCATACAGAACAGGAAAACGGCGCATTAGTTATTTATGAACTACAACAACATGTCATATGGTTGCTCTTACAGGAGAAAATCAAAGCATAAATGATATAAAGAGGAAACGAAAAGACTGATGATAGGAATCAGGGACATAGACCTTTTGCAGACAGAAAAGGAATCTAGTAGGCATGGAAGGAGAGGGGGCGGAGAGGAAGGCAAGAGGAAATAAGGAAGACTGAGGTGTGATGAGTGTATGGACCAGCACCCCACGATGCATGTATTCATTGTGTATTGCCAACACATACTAATAAAAAAAAGAAAAAGAAGCCATTATTCATTCAATTTGGTTTTCTTACAAAGATGAGAGCAGAGCAAGCCATGGTCATCCTGGGAGAAAAGACCGGCACCAGCAGCCACCTGAGGACAGAGGTCCGGATTCTGTAAGGTGGATGCCCGACTGAGCCTGTCCAGTGCCTGCTTGTGTTCCAGGAAGCTGTTCCTGTGAAAAATGAAAGGATTGATTTTCAAGGATCATTTGATTCCGGACTCTGAGTAAGCTCCGAAAGTCCTACAGCGAGACCCAAATTCCCAGTTATATTCTTGGGAAGAGCCAGCATGGGTGGGTTCAGTTTGGCAAAGAAAAGGAGTAAGCTACAAAAGGAGTTTAAATAATTGGCCAAATTAGGCCGAGATAACATTTGTAAATCTAATCTGTTTGATACTTAATGAACAAATGCTGTCCTTTGCTTGAATTTTTAGGTAGCTCTGTCAGATTCACTTTGCTGCACTTTCCTTATTTATTCCCGTGCAGCCTAATACCATACTCTCCAGCTCCTTCCTGTGATAGTGACAGATCCTTCTCTTCAAAACCACCACAGTGCGGGTGAGGAGAGGACAGATGTCTTCTTTGCTTTGACATCATCATTTTTTTTCTCAATTTTTTATTTAATGTCAGAATTGTGGAAGGAGAGGGTAGTGTTGATTTAATTGGGTATGAGAATTCAGATGTGGTTATATGTGCCTATAATCCCAGCACTCTGTGAGGCTGAGGCAGGAGGATTGCAAGTTTGAGTCCATATGGACAGTTTAGTAATTTAGTAAAACCCTGCCTCACATGAATGAGTGAATGAATGAATGATGAGTGAATAAACAAATAAATAAATGCCTAGGAATATAGCTCAGTACCAAGGTCCTGGGTTCAGTCCTTGACAACATGCACACACACACATGTGCAAACACAGGAAAAGAAAAAAGCATATGAGTTACTCAAATATTTCTAGAAATTAATTTGGGTACATTTTTTTTTTTTTTTTTGCGGCACCAGAGATTGAACTCACAACCTCACACCTGCCAGGGCAGGCACTTAAGTCACTGAGCCAAACTCTCAGCCCTGGTCTTTTGAGGCAGGGTCGCACTGTGTAGCTCAGGCCGGCCTTGCGCTCGCGTTGTAGCCCAAGCCGGCCTCGAACTCACAACGCTCCGCCTACCTCAGCCTCCCGAGTGCTGGGATTAAAGGCATGCACCACCATACCCAGCTATTTTGGGTATAATTTTGTTATAAATTATAGTTTACTTATACAGCAGAAAAGTAATCACAGTAAAGGAGAAAAATGGCCAGGATTTTTTTTTTCAGGTATACAGTACATTTTGGAATATAAGTTAATTAGCAACAAGATTAAGGATTGTGAAGAAAATGTGTCTGATTTTTAAGAAAATGTGTCTGGATAAAATTGATGGAGGTTATAAGAGATTTCATGAATTATGAAGAAAATACTCTGGAGTCACCTTTATAGTCCACACACAGTTGTAAATTCTTCCCATCTTGGAAAGAAGCTTCTCACTTCATTGCCCACACTACGTTGATAGATGGCTACCATTTATTAAGCTTTTGCTATATAGAAAGGACCATTTCTTAAGTGTGCAGGGTTCCAGCCAATGAGCAAGTATATAACCACCACCTAGTACTTCACCTCAGTACTTAGAAATTTTAATGAAGTGAACTACAACTGGCAGCATTCTGAGACACAGACTTTGCTGGCTGGACTACAGCATTCCTCCCCAGAGAAGTGTGGACTCAACAACCGGGTCTATCTGCAGGAAGAGTAGTCAGTGCCCGCTCCTTAATGCTAGTGCTGAGTCCTCTCCACAAAATATCTTTTCTGGAGGTGAGGGCAGTGTGTTTGTGCCTGTGTCAGTCAACATGACAGGCTTCGAGAAGTACCAGGAATGACTGAATTTTGGTACGTGATGAATAGCAACTACTATACTGGATTTCAACCGCTACATTTTAAAAAAATTCTTCTATTTTCTTTTATGATACTTGAAACAAGGACCTTCTCACTGGGTTTTTAATTTGAGAGAAGATCTTTCCAAATCCTTAAACAGCGAAGGATAGGCTGGAGTTTGGGATCCCGCTGCCTTAATGTAGCATATGGCTGAGGTAGGGAAGAGGAGAGCTCTTAATTTATATGCAGCTGGGAAAAAATAATATACCATCCATGGTTTTGATGGTGGAAATTCTGTCTTCCATCTAAAAGCAGTTTTTCTATTTCCATTTCCACAACTATTGGGTGCAGTAAATCTTTCAGTCTTCGTAAAATTTGTGATAATATTTTCTCCACTGTTTTGGCTACAGAAACTGAGTCTCAGAGACATAATATTAATTTGATCAAGGTTGAATAATCTGAGCAAAGAAGACTTATTCATCAAACATCTGTCTAATGACTCCATAGATGTTGCTTATCAACCCTTGTATAGTTCTGCCACTCCAAAGTACATTACTATCCCTCTTCCAGCCAGGGTGGGGCAATGGGAATGGAGTATCACTAAAGTCTGCAGCTCAGATAATTACTAAGTAATTCCTAGTCCCTTCTTTTCTTTCTCTCTCTCTCATTTTCTTTCTTTCTTTCTTTCTTTCTTTCTTTCTTTCTCTCACTCACTCACTGTCAATGTCTTTTTTCTCTAGAAGTGAGAGATTTGGGGATTCTAGTTCACACTTCAGCATGAGGAAATCTGAGCTCAATGAACCATGTCATAGCCACTTTTTTTTCCTTTTCTTTTCTTTCTTTTCTCCCCCTTAGCCAAGCAGAGCCAAATGACCAGGCTCTTGGCAACCTCATCGTATCTATTATGTTCTGATCATTATTTAAACAAATGGTATTCACTGGAGTCCAAGTTGGAGGGACAGGGTACAGAGAAGGCTTTTTATCAGCTGTCTGGACTGCTCTTCCCCTTTTCACAAGTCTTTTGTGTTCCCTGAGGATCCCTCAAGTGTGGAGCAGCTCACAGAGCCATGAGACGCACACAGCTTTTGTCCAGGAAGGAACATCAAGTCAGCCCCCTCCATCCCTCTACAGATGTCTTGATCTTTTAGGATTTTTTCTTCTTGTCTTTATTCCAATCGTAATGTGCTGATGAAACACCCAACACAACTTTAAGGCACAGAGATGGGAGAAGTGGAAAGATTCACAGGCTGTTTTTTTCAACACTAAGTATAATAATATCTTAATGTTGGACAGATACTGTTGAGCCACAATTATAGTGCAAGAACACATTTATAAAATAACAAACTTGCAGGTATTTCATGATCAATTAGAGGTTTCTGACCAAGTTTCTATTCTGTTGCTTCTGCTGAATTCAGTTGATCTTGACAGTGTCTAAAGCCCAGCTGCATAACTCTGATGAATACTGAGAGTAATTGTCTGTACCTTAAGGCATCCTGGAATAGTCAAGGACAACCTGTAAGAGTCCCCGCTCCAGAATGTTTCTATACTATGGTAATGCCTTTAACTACACTCACTCTGTAAGGGCCCCCTTCTCTTGTTTCCAGAATGTTTCTATATTGTAATAAACAATTCCTTTGTTTCAACAAATCTGTTTAAGACTAGCATGACTGTGAATATATGACTCAATACATGTAACCAATTATGTAATATTTTGTCACTTGCTTTGTACCTTCTGCTTCTAAATTCTATATATCCTAAGCTCTCTGTAAACTCAGTGCTGTTGCCTTTGTGGAATTATCCCACAACAGACTGCTGGCATGAAGATTCAACAGTCTGCTCATGTAAAGATTCTGCCTTCTTATCTCATCAGTGCAAAGAGTCTTCCTTTTGGTTTGGTTTGGCTTGGGAATTTTCCTGCAACAATTCTACTGAACTTTAATACCTACAGAGTAGGGAAAGAACAGGTATTGAAAGACTTTGGTTTTGCAGATACGATGTTTACATTACAAAAATTATGCAAGTGGTCCTTCCTGAAAAACATCTAAACCTAGCCAAATTTATATCTTTAATCTGAAAATAAGTATTTCATAGTATTGACTTAAAGATCAAATGAAAGATGATTTTCATTGTGGTTATTGATGCATTTTGAGCTTTTGTTAAATTTTCACAATTTTATAACCATTGCCGAGGTTAGATTTATGGAGGGATGTCCTCTTTCGTCTTAGAAAGGAGAAAAATGAGGGAACATTTCAGGCTTAAGTTCAGGGAATCGTGGGTTTAGAGAAATGAATCACAAATCCACAATTTATCTTTTCACTTTAGTGTCCAAAGTTTGTAAAAGAAAAAATTGCTTATCTGAAGATCTCAATTAATTTGTACTGGTTAGCACTTTGATACTTAAATATAATTTTCCAAACCACAGTTCCATAGATTAACTGTCTAGGAATTTTTCTTTTAAGTTGCCTCTTCCAATGCTATAAAAAAGAGATTTGTAGTCAAATATATTTTAAAATCTCAGCATAGTTGGACATTAATAATAACCATTAAGACAAAATTTCTGAGGATGCCCATATGAAAATGATGTAAGCCAGTGTTCATCAAATAAGTGTGCATATGAAGTATTTACTCTTCCATCACTGCTGTGAGAAGTACTGTTGTCTGCAGAAGCATGCATGTACTGAAAGCCTGAAGGGTACAAATTTGAGGGACCTGCACTGGGAGCTCTGTGATCTGATCATTCCAAAGTACAAAGTGGGCTATAAACAGATCCAACCAGCTGTGTGCTGCCAGTGCCAGCCTGGGCATGTGGGGCGTAGCCCTTCAAAGAACGTTCTTTACAAAAATTACAGTGACATTGCTCATTGCTCTCAAGTAATGGCTCTGAAAGTCAGTAATTCTAAAGATGAAGACTGTGAGAAAGCCTACCTGGTACAAATAGTCTGACTGATCACAGGAAAAAATACTTCAGTATATTGAAATTGAGATTTAATGAACTAAGTTACCAACATGCTTTCATTATTAACTTTTTTCTAAAATCTTACATAAAAATGTAACTTACTAGGACTAC
The DNA here is from genome assembly GCA_004363535.1 of Dasyprocta punctata. Lineage (NCBI taxonomy): Eukaryota > Metazoa > Chordata > Mammalia > Rodentia > Dasyproctidae > Dasyprocta > Dasyprocta punctata. The sequence goes on along the minus strand of RJWM01045109.1, from coordinate 2,021 downwards.
TTTTCCTCCCACAGTATATACAGCACATGAAAAGCCAGGACATTGGTGGGACCAAGGATATAGTAGGATAGGTGCTAGATATTGGTAAACAAGGCAGGGTGTGGTTCAGTTTATTTAAACCTGATTGAGAGTTTTCAAGAGAATTAGTAAAGCACACTTCAGCTAAGTATTTTTTTTTTTTTTTTTTTTTTTTTTTGCGGCACCAAGGATTGAACTCACAACCTCACGCCTGTCAGACAGGCGCATAAGTCACTGAGCCAAACTCCCAGCCCTGGGTTTTTGAGGCAGGGTCGCACTATGTAGCTCAGGCTTGCCTTGCACTCGTGTTGTAGCCCAAGGCGGCCTGGAACTCACAACGCTCCTCCTACCTCAGCCTCCTGAGTGCTGGGATTAAAGGCATGCACCACCACACCCAGTTCAGCTAAGATATTAAGGCACAAACTTTGATACTTGTCTGGTACCTTCCCCTTTGCTATTTGATACTGTTCATCGCTCTTTGACACTGTTCATCTGCTCTGCTTCTTGGTTACCCTGAGTTGCATAGTTTTGTTCTGTCATCTCCCTCCACCATGATGTTCCTCTGTTGGAGTGAGTTGATCATGAACTGAATTCCCAGAACCTGTGAGTCAAAATTATACCTCTCTTCCTTTACATTGTGGGTGTTGGGTATTGTGTCTCAGTGATAGAAAAGCTAATACTTGGGGCAAGGTAGGAAGAAATAAAGAAAAATGGTGATGTAGTCTTTCAGTTTAAATCTATATATTATGAAAAACACAGATCAAAATACTAATACAATAGTATATGTATATATATGTATATGTATATATATGCATGTACAAACATATTGTATATATATGCATATACATACATATATGTTTGTTTTTGTGGAGGATAGAAAAGCCTTGTAGATAATTGAAAATTTTTTAAATTTTCTTTTATGTATGTACAACTATAATGACATTGGGGTACAATTTCCTATGCTTAAATTTTTATGTATTACTTTATATTTGTGTTGCTGTTACAGTGTCATGAGAAGCTCCTAATGCTGAATGTTTTTGGTTTGTGGTGACCTACATGGTCTAATGTATTTATTTTTAGAGTATTTCTTTACCTTACATAGCATTTCCTACTCTCTTCCCATGTAAACTAAGAATAATTTTTATTTCTGAGTCTTTATGAAAAAATAATATAATGTAGTCATTTTCAAATGCTTATGCATACACTGAGCCAAGTCCATAACAAAGTCTTCATGTGTCTAAAGCAGAATACAAAAAGATCATTTTGATGAGTATTAATCAGATTTTATACAGTTAAAAAAATGAAGATAAGTTCTCTGTACTTTGGGAGGTTTAAAGTATTCGTTATTTTATAAAACACATTTTCAAGCTTTCTTCCTCACACCCCCCTCCCACTGATTCTTCAGTAACAGAAATCTCAGAGTCCTAAAGCCAGCGAACTGATGATATAGAAATACTGGCTGACTCCAATCAACCTTATGTTGTTCTTCTTTGCTTCATCGTGTAGCTGTTGGATTGGTTTTTCATGGCTCTAGCTATTTTTAAGATATCTTTCTTATCCTGATTGCTAGTTGTGATCCTGTCTTTTAGATCTGATACTGTATTCTTGCTGTCAATCAATCTGTTGCATATAATTTCAATGGAGTTTTTAATTTCCTGGATTTCTGTTTGGATCTGTTTCATTGATTCCATTTCTTTTCTATGTTGGTCAGGGTTTCCATTATTTTCCTGAGCTCTAGTTTTTAAAATCTGTGTCTGCTTTAATATCTTTCATTTTGATTGTCATTTCTTTTTGCACCTTAGAGATTCTTTTTTTTTTTTTTTTTTTTTTTTTTTTTTTTTTTTTTTTTTTTTTTTTTTTTTTTTTTTTTTTTTTTTTTTTTTTTTTTTTTTTTTTTTTTTTTTTTTTTTTTTTTTTTTTTTTTTTTTTTTTTTTTTTTTTTTTTTTTTTTTTTTTTTTTTTTTTTTTTTTTTTTTTTTTTTTTTTTTTTTTTTTTTTTTTTT
>RJWM01045108.1:0-12954 GCA_004363535.1 Dasyprocta punctata | reverse complement strand
AGAGAGAGAGAGAGATGCTTTTTGGAGGTGGCTGAACCTAGAGTGTGTGACTGATTCACAGTGTGGTGCTGGGACTAAGGGTAGGAGACTGGTGGATCAGTCCACTGATTGGATTGGCACTGTCCTAATCCCGGTAAACTGGGTACTACATAAGGAACAGAAAGAGGCTTGTCTCACTCTGGCTTATTGCTTTTGCTGTTTTCCACCGTCATGAACTGTTGCCCCTCTGTCATGCTCCACCCTGCTGTGCAGCCAACTGATTATGGACTGAAACCTCTACATACTGTGAGCTAAATAAACATTTCCTCCTTTACCTTTTAGGTGTCAGGTATTCTGTCTCAGCAATGAGATAAAAATAACTAAGACATCTACTTTGCCCAACACCTTTCAAGTAAATATGTCATCAAGAGGCAATCACTTTCCCAGCAGCACAATCCACAAGCAATCACAGACAGATCTGCCTCCTTTAACACAATTCAACACTGTTCATAAAATACCTTCTGTGTATCTGTAAGTGATGAGCCAAAATATTTACCTTCAAACACATGTAAAATTAATGTTTTAGATACACAATACGAGTTCACTATATGGAAGAACTATATTGGTCAATGCTTCATTTCTTCAGAAAAATTCAATTGTTTATTTAGTCAAGGATCAGTAACACCTGTCAAGGCATGTGGATGCAGTAAGTTATGCATTTAAGCAAATTTCAAGGGCATTCTGAATCATGCATAATGATCAAATAGCACCTATCATCTAGGATACCCCGAAAAGTCTAGTGAAATCCCAATTGCCTTTCAGTCATCTGACCAGAAGGAGTAGGGTGAGGACGTCCAGCTCAGAGGCAGAAGCAGTGGCACAGAAACATGAAGAACAGAAAACAGAAGCAGGCAGAAGGGGGCACTGCTGCTTTCACCCACATACCTTTTACTTCTAAATGTTTTCATCTACGTAAATTTTTTGTGGCATTTGCCATTACAATGAACTTTGCATTTAATAAGACTGTTCTATTAGGAACTTGAGATGAAACACAGAACACACATTAACCTCTATGCACATTGCTCCAATTTCCCCCCCCAATTTAGAATTATGTACATTATCAGGCCTAATTCATGTTATACTGACAAAGTAGCCTCTCATCGGGTGACCTCACTGGAGCTTTCCAACTGGTAAAGGACTAGATTTTCTAAAAACATTACTATGAGAGTCAAAATAGGCTACACTGGACTGATGTGCACACTGGTCAAAGCGCTAACAAAAGCTACCAAGAGCCACTGGGCCTCCGGATTCTGCACCATGGCCGTAATATACACTGCTGCTCCTGCAGGTGAACAAAACTAACTCATGTGCACACTGCACGGAATCAAGAGGAAATTACCCACCCATCCATGACTTTATAATTTTACAACAGAAAAGGAAAACCAACATTTTCCATCTGTAACTTGAGATTTAGAAAACTAAATACAAATCATACATTGGTTTTACATGTCATTTTTAAAACAAAGGTTGTAGTTGAGGACCCACAAGGCTACACATCTATACCTTGATCCATATGTAAGGCTTCTACTCACCGTTAGCAGGTATGGAACCTGATGATGCATTATGGTCAACTGAGCCAGTGGTATTATTAAAAAGCCACATTATAGCCAATGGGAGGCATGGTGGATTCACAGCTGCTCTGCTTCATTACTGCCCATTTTTGGGTAAAGCTAAGACCATACAGAGAAGGGACCCAGGCATTCAGACAGCTCTTATAGCTACCTAACCTCCCCTAGGCTTTGCTATCACCTGCAATCACCTTTCCAGGAAAGAGCTGACTGCTGACATATATTCCATACCTGCAGCAAAGATGGAAAGAAAGGAAAAAGCAACATGTGTGGGTATCATGCTGTAGCACCTACTACTTCTGAGGCACTGCACTAATAGCTTACACATGTTTTGTTTTTTCAACACTGGGGATTGAACTCAAGGTCTTTGTAGTGAGCTACATTCCCAGCCCACCCCACCCTCCACTCCCCTTTTAGAAACAGTGCCTCACTAAGCCACTAAGTTACCCAGACTGAATAGACTTGAACTTGCAATCCTCCTGCCTCAGCCTTCCAGAGTGCTGGGGTTATACAACCATGCTTAGCCACATATATGATCTTCTAATGCTTATAATAACCCTGGGATGTAAACATTAGCACCTTCAGTTGTAAATCAGGAAAATACTACTAATATTGGAGTAATAAATCAAAGGTTTAGGAGCATCACTAACATTTCCAATGCCCCAAAAGGGTAAGTTTTGCACACAAACCCTTTCCCAACCCTAACCTCTGATACCAGCACCCTTGTTTCTTTGGACAACGGCTCATCATGAAACCACCTCATCTTCCTACTGGGCCTCATGGAAGTCAAAGATCTTTACTGACACTTAATCCCTCACCCCACTCTTTTCTTTTCTTTTTTTCTTTTTTTTTGTTTGAAGTTAAAAAGAAACCCTGGGTAGAAAAGCTATGAAAAGGATCAACTCTGCTGCCATTTAGGAAAAAGGTGACTTCTTAACATACAGTAGCTAACCTTGGTCTCCCACATTTTTAGGAGACATAACCTGAAAATTTTAGATTCAAACCATAACAATGTAATCACTCATACTAAAATGATTCAGCAAAAAAAAACCCAGAATGAAGTAAAGCAAATGTGGCAAAATATTTTAATTATAAGCAACAGGAAGATATACAGATGTTCACTATACTACTCCTTCAGTTTTTTTCTAGATTAAGTATTTTTGTAATCCCTAAATTCTTGTTTTCCAAATACACACGCAAACTGTAAAACAGGCATTTTTATTTCACTGTTTTTTTTATTTTCAGTTTAATTTTCTTTATTAAATGTTTTTACTTTCTAATTTAAAAAATTTTAGTTTCGATTGATTGATTAATGGGAGGCACAGCTTTAAGTAAACCAAACTGAAATGCAACAACTTTCTCTGAATCTAGGAGTGTTTTTCGCACAAATGGAGAGGAAAGTTGACTTGCAGTTAGACAGCAATGGATTTTTCTCGATTCTCTATTTGCTCAGGTGGAAGAATTCTGTCCATTTTAATTTTTTGTTGGAACAGAGTGCAGACGGCATTTACGACTTGAGGCACCATTTATTAATTGATAGATTTAAATTCTCCAAAGATAAGTACTAGACCCTCGGCTCCCAAGAACTAGCAACTGGGACACTTTCCATGTGACAGGCACTCAAGAAATGCCTGTTGGTGACAAGTGCAATAAGTCAGAAAGAAATTAATTCTGAAATCATTCTGCAGCCCACCCTCCAAGCTGGTAGTTTTAACTTCAGGACAGCATGTAAAAAAGCCTCAGGCAGCTGCAGAAGAATATTCCAAAACGCTGTCACTTACTTCCCAGAGTTGATTCCTTTCATGTGGTCTGTGTAAATATAGATATCGGGTAGGAACCTGTTTAGGATACTCCTTGCAGAATCCACAATGCGGTTTGCCATCTGAGGTGACACACGTACCGAGTACCTGCAAGCTGGAGTTAAGGATGCCATGCTACTTAAGAGTCTAGGACATAGGAGAGTCACTTTTAAAGTTGGCAAATATTTTTGGAATAACAACAAATTAGCTTATAATTCCATTGTTTTCCAACTGTATTTAATTAACTATCTTTTAATACCCTAACTCAATTATTTTTCATTTTAACCGTTAAAGGCCTAAATGGTCATGATGAAAAAACTACAGAGCATGGAAAATACAAAGTCAGAGTTTCCCAAATCTGACTTTATATTTCCAACTCTAACTTCCTACCCACGCACTTTTCTCTAGAAATGGTTCAGTTCTTGAAGGAGTAAATATGTCTGGTTCTCTGCAGGTCATGATCCAAGCTCCCCCACCCTCTTTTTTTCTTCTTTTTTGTTTTCCCTATGGTATTGTGGGGGTGGGGAGAGCCCAAACCCAGAATCTTACTTAAAGGAGGCAAGCTCTTTACCACTGAGCTACACCCTCAACCCTAGGCTTCTTTTAAGAACAACTCCTGAGAACGCTTTTCTATTCTGTCCATTTGTATTTCTGGAACTAAGAAGTCTCCCTTAAAAACCTAAGACCAGGACAGACACCACGCCAGGGCAGATCAGGGCCAATCCCAACCCACCTTCTGGGATGGTGACAAAGGAAAAAGAAAATGTTTAGTGAGAGCAAGATGGCTGCTGTTGATAAAGGTCTAAACAAGTTTTTCAAACTTACAAAGCCTATTTTTTTTTTTTGGCAGCACCAGGGATCAAACTTACAACCTCACAACTGCCAGGGCAGGCGCTTAAGCCACTAAGCCAAACTCCCAGCCCTAGTTTTTTGAGGCAGGGTCGCACTATGTAGCTCAGGCCAGTCTTGCGCTCACGTTGTAGCCCAAGCAGGCCTCGAACTCACAACATTCCTCCTACCTCAGCCTCCCGGGTGCTGGGATTAAAGGCATGTGCCACCATGCCCAGCCTATTTTCTACAATGTGAATTAATTACTCCATTTGTATATGATATTTCCTTTACCTGTTACTGATAATTATCAAAAATACTGATAACTGGAACTTCTACAAGGCTTTCCAGGGGGAAAAATGGAGGAAGGTATTAGTCACCAAGTGAAATGTCTGGTGCTTGAGGATTATAGAGACTTTGACCTTTCCCGACCCCATACATCCATCTAAATGTTAAATATTTAGTACTTTCAATGTGCAATGTCAACAGTTATACTGCAGGACTAAAGAAATGAAAAAATAACACAAGATCTTCCTATCACCTTGATACAAATCCACATGGCAAGTCCAACAAATAAAGCGAGGTGCGTGATCTGTCCCTTTCAGCCCAGCTGTTCAAGAGTTACTGTGAACAACACATTTAATTTTCATGAGGGCTACAGAAACAAAATATGTGGAAGGAACTCGATCTGGTGTCTAGCTCTCCCATCACGAATGCTTCACTCGCAAAGCAATCTCCCTCCTGCTGAGTATTTCAGTGACTCCCACCTCTGGATATCCAGTTTTAACCCTTTAGCCTGCTCAGTGTGATCATCCTCAACCCAGAACCACTGCCCCCTCCACACATTCTAACTGTCTAAATGCTTCAATCTGAACTGCCATCTCTCATTCTTCCAGTCCAGAGTTCCCCGCTCACCTGACGGCCTCCAGCCAGCATGCAAATATCACGGGCTCCACTTGAACTCACCACACAGTATCTGCCTTTGCATGTACACATCTTGCTCTTACTTGTTAAAGAGACCACACACCCACAGAGGTAGGGGCTTTATTTCCACATCTCTCACAACTCTCTAATACACTACTTTTGTACTCAAAAATGCTTACAAATATTTAACTTGACTCAAAGGACAAACCTGAAATGAGGAAAGAACAAAGAAGGATTTTTCAATACACACACAGAGCCCAGTTACATCATCACCTCTTCTGTCCAGGACGTACTTTTGACCACAGACATTGTAAACAAACAGTTGCGAGTCTCATACCCTTTGGACCCAGTGGGGGCTGTCCTTCTGCAGCCTGAACCTACTCACTCTCTAGAAGAGCTCAGAGGATGTCACTATGCTAGCACAATCCTACAGAGTTCGGAATTCCCAAAGTTCTTTCACACACATCATTACTTTATTTCATGCCTACAGCAACCTTGTGGCAAAAGCCACCATTTCTAGTTTAGAACTAAGATGCAAAGAAAAAAAAAAACACCTACAATACTTACTCAAAATTAAACTGATCTGACTTCCAAAAAATATTTTCCTTTCACTCCTTCATAGATAATAAAAATGAGGTGGGGAGAGTATAAAAGAGAAAGAGGGAGAAAGGAAAGGGAGAGAAAGGGAAGGAAGGGGAGGGGAGAGGAGGCAGGCAGACATTCTCGAAGTACTTTCCCTACAGACAAGTAAAGGAAAACAGATTGCCCCACAAATCCTAACTCACCCTCTTCAATTACTTGCATCCCAGCTTCTTTATCTAACTCTCACTTACCAAAGCATAAGCTCTGAAACAGCACCATGAAACTAAAACACTGCTCCTTTCTCTCTCACCCCACATCAGGTAGCAAGGAGAATCAGAGTGGGTGGCATTCAATAAAAGGCAACTTACTGTCTAGTCACAGCTGCTGGCAGAAACCAACGTCAGCACCCTCCCAGGCCCTGGCCAGTCGGTCATCATTCTGCAGAATCCAAAGGGAAAAATGATGAACTGGGGCAGGGGTGGGGGTAGATCAGCTAAAACCAGTTCTCTCAGCTCAAGCCCTCCTATGGGGAAAACAACCCATCAACCTCAGTTCAACAGTCAACCAGTCTTATAAGTAAAAACCCACAAAAACGAAGTTTTTTCCAAAGACAGCTCTTTTTTTCCCCAGGCTCCAAAACTGGCAAAGAAGGTGATCACTCAAACCCACATTCCTTCGACTGTTTATTAAATGGGCAGCTCTGCTGACCAGCAGCTGGAACATTTGGTCTAGAGACAGGAATTTGAGTCAGACGCTATGTTCACTTCTCTGGGGAGTGGAGAGAAAGCCTCTGCTACCCAGACAGGAGGCACCAGGGAAGGTCTGGGGGTCCATCTCTGCCTCAAGGAGGAGAAGGCTATGGGACCTCACACACTCCTTTCTGGCTCACATCCTATACAGGGAAGTTTCAAAGAACACTAGCAAGACAAGCGACAGAGAAACAAAGTTGCCTCCAAGGGGCCGGACACCAGAGCTCTTCCAGTTTTCTTTTAGGTTTTCCTCCATAAAATCCTGGAGGCCCCTCCAGCCCCAGAACTATTATCAAAGGACTACTCATGAGGATTTTGCAGACACAGTGCACAGAGAACACAAGGGTCATCCCAGTATGATGGCCTCCGTGAAACCTGTATCATCACAACAAAATTGTGTCAAAACAGAACATACTACTGGAAATCACATTTCCAAACTACAGAGACTAGATTCCAAACATAATTCACTGCCATAATAGACCAACAAAGAAACACATCTCAAATGAGGACAAAACAACCTGAAATGACTGGACATGGTCGTCCACACCTATGAACCTGGGAGACTGAGGCAAGAGGGTCTCATGAGTTCTAGGCTGGCCTGGGCTACACAGTAAGTTCAAGGCCGCCTGAGCGATATAGGTAAGGCCCTATCTCAGAAAAAAAGAATTTTTTTTAAAAACCCTGAAATAATCCTCAAAGTATATAGGATTTTGTGTATAAAGTCAATAATCAGCATTTTTTATAATAGTGAAAAATGAAAAACAACTTAAATACAATAAACAGGATTTGATTTTTTAGTTCACTAGATAGGGGAATACTATGTTAATGAGATCCATCTATAAGGGACTGCCATGGATCAGTAGAAAAGACATTTAGTTTTTAAAAACACATATCCAGTCACATTGTATTTCCATTTCTTTATAATCTGCTCCATAACCTCATTCCAGGGCCTCCATATCCAAGAACATCAGAGTTGAACATCACTTTCGGAAGTCGCCTGGTCCAATCAACTCTGCATCGAGCTGAGGTTCCCAGGACAGGAACTATTCCCCTCCACGTACTACACTCTCTTCATTTACGTAAGGTGGGGCCCTTAAGTGCATCCCAGGACAGCCATGCAGAACACGGACCACAGTCTAGGCACTTTTTATATATAATCTTCTGTTCTTGATGATTCTTTCAAAGAACTCTACACAGAACCACAAGTTTGATCTTTCATCTCAACAACTACCTCCACCTCACAGTTGTGAGCCTACTCTATTCCACATCCTTCACCACTTACTGTTGAAGTTAATCAAGGCCTCTGAAAAGTCCACCCATGCCACACTTAACTTTTCTATGAATAAAACCATCTCCCAACCTCCTGACAACTGCAAAATTTGAGTTTAAACACCCACCCCATGAGAAGCAGGTTTTCTAGTCTATTTACTCCCCTTGTCACACACCCCACTAGGAAAGTCACTGCCAACCAATCCAGTTCCACAGCCTCTAATGCCTATCCCCCACGGTGTCTTGTCGGTACCTAGAATTTCACCACTTTCAAAATCTGCAATCCTAAAACAGAATTCCCTAAGCAGAGTTCTCTGTTCTTCTACACAACACACCTATCTAATGCTGACTCCTTGGAGCCCTGGAAGGTGCTGATCTAGGTTCCCAAGGGGCTGTGTTTTCTTCATTCTCCTTAGTTTGCTTTTGCTTTCCAGTTTCAGTAGTCTCTCAGGATTGCACACTCCTCTCTTTGCATTCTACAGCAGCTGACTACAAATCATTTCCAGCCCTCACCTTGATCCTGAGTGACAGATCTAAGTTCCTTTCTACATTTATTACCCAGTAGCCACATGAAAGGATCCTCAAACTCAACATGTATAAAACTGAATCTATCTTCACCTCTATCCCACACTACCCCAAACTTTTACAGCTACTGTCAGAGCAAACATCTCTACAAGGTTCTTAGCAAGAAACATCAAAATCATTCTCAACAAATCCTCATTCTTTCCACAGACCAAGAGAACCCTGCCCCATCCATTCTGCCACTGAAACCTGTCATACTAGCACTCTCACCTGTCCTCAGGCCACTACTCTTACTGTCTCTCTTTAGGGCACAGTAATTTTGGCGGGGCGGGGGTGGGGGGTGTCTTTTTAAGACAGGGTCTCCCTTTGTAGTTTGGGCTGGTGTTGAACTTAATTTGTAGCCCAGGCTGGTCTTGAACTTGCAGCGATCCTCTTGCCTGTGTCACCCAAATGCTGGGATTACAGGTATGCACCACCATGCCTGGCTAGGGCACAATAATTCTGTTACATTTGCTCTAAGTGGTTACCATTAAGTGATGGTTTTTAACTCATAGCTTGCAAATTTTGTACATGAGCCAAAGTTTCTATATGGCCTCCAAAGTTGCCCTCATAATATATGAATTCACTCTCCAGATGAAAATTACTGACTCTGGAATAAATCCCACCTCCTTCAGCTCTTAACTGGCTCCTGCCTGTCCTCATGCTTTACCTCCTCCATCAACTGCTACTGACCCTCTCAAATCGCAGCCATGCCGCACTGCTTGCCACTCCACAGGACCACAGTACAACCTTACATCTACACAGATCCGCTTCCTTGCCTGAAGCACTCTTCTCCTCCGGCACCACTTCACAAGGTCCATTCAAATGTCCTCTCCTTCCTATAGGAAAAAGCAGAGGCTAAAAGCCTGGGCTCAAACAGTCAGACTGACAGAGTTTAAACCCCAGCTATGCCATTATTGCCACACAATGTTATTAACAAATTCCTTAAGCTTCTCAAGCTTCAGTTTCCCCATCTATAAAATAGGATGTAAGTAAATTTATAAAGTGATTATCAAAGTGCACAGAGTAAGAATTAAATAGTAGATACTGTTAATTATTGTCTGAGCCCTCCTAAATTCTCCAGATAAAATTGGTCATCCACTACTCTCAGCTCCCCCGGCCCTCTACACACATTCCTACACATACCCATATACTGTTTTACAATTTATATCAAAACCATGTGTTTGCATAGTTAGTTTCTTAGTCAGATAAAGGGCTCTTCCGAAGGTGGGAGGGAGGAAGAGAGGGCAATATATTCATCGCCTCTAAACCAAAGCACTAGGGAGAGTATCTCATACACAGGAGCCATTTGCTTAAGTATTAGCCAGGGAAAAAAAATCAACAAATCAATCTAATCATGGTTAGACAGATAAAACAAACCTCAACTAACAATAATTCATAAAATTTTCCCAAGTTTGTCTTCAAAAATGGAATCGACCTCAGGAGGAAGAAAAGCTGTTAGTCATTTTTATTGCGTCAAGAAAATAAATAAATCTAAACCCATTGCAAAGGATACGCCATTCCTCTGATACGTTTGATTTTTCCTGGATCTGTGAGCTGAATGGGCTTCAGGACCTTCCTGACCGGACATGAGAAAAACACTTCACCTCCACCTCCAGGAGGCATTCCTCGTCGCACAATCTGCACAAAACAATTGGAGGAGTAGGGGGATGAAAGCAAGATGCAACAAAGCAGGACTCCCTTGGCACTCCTCCCAGAAAGATTATATCTATGCGCTCTTCCTCACAAGACAGATAGCTCTTCCACAGTGCACTTGGTAATCCCTTCAAAAGTAACAGCACCTCATGTTAGCTGCAAGAGGACACATGCTCACCAGCAAGTCCAAATCAAAGCGGCTTTGCCTCTCATCTACATAACCCTGAGCAGATCACGTCACCACCAGAGTCTATTTTTTCATCCTAGTTCATCAACAGATCCGCTTTCAACAGCAGATCTCATTTCTTAGCCATAGGAATACCTTTTTTTCCTCCCATGCAAATAACTAATATATCAAAACCCTATGTAACCCCCTCCAAAAAAAGATATTTCCAATATTTAAAAATTATCAATTTAAGCCGGGTGTGGTGGTGCACGCCTTTAATCCCAGCACTCGGGAGGCTGAGGTAGGTGAAGTGTTGTGAGTTCGAGGCCAGCTTGGGCTACAACATGAGCAAGTGTGGCCTGAACTTAAAGAGACCCAGGCATGAGGTTGTGAGTTCAATCCCTGGTACCAGCAAAAAAAAAACACAAAAAAACAAAATCAATTTAAAAGATGAAAATGCTAAAACTACACAAAGTTACCATACTGGATTGATATAATTCTTTTCAATGGCAAACAGATGCTTAAATCACTTTTATAAGGTTCTGAAATACTTAAAATTCTCAGGGACATATAGGTTGGGAGCTCCTGGACACAAATTATATCTACACAAATGATTTAGATCAGAGATGCAGTAGGGCCAGAATCCTTGTTGCTCTCTTACCTAACTGACATTAGCCAGAACTACTGCAAGAAATAAGAGTCAATATGTATAAAATGTTTACAATAGCACCTAGCACAAGGTACCTACCACAAAGTAAGGGAAACATAATTACAGACTATTGTTATCACTAAAGGGTCTCTTTAAGTTCAGAATCTATAGTATGGAGCCTGCATAGTGGCACACGTCTGTAATACCAGTACTCAGGAAGCTGAGGCAGGAGAACTGTCTTGAGTTTGAGGCCAGCGTGGACTACATAGTGAGTTCACAGTCAGCCTCAACTACGTAGCAAGCAAGACTCTGTCTTGAAAAAATTTAAACACACACACACAGATGCAAAACGAAAAAGAAGTCCCTAGTGTTTGGTTCATGAGCCCTGTGGATCTTCTGATAAATGGTGACTTCAAATGTCACACACACACACACACAGCCACAGAACTCTTCTAACAAGTTGGTAACAAAATGTTTTACACAGATACATACAGCCAGCAGTTCATATATTCTTACCTTTAGCTCAAAGGATTCACCATCAATCCCAAACTGTTTCAATAGAGGGAGAGCTGTTGCCTTAAGAACATCAACCTATAAATTATTTCGGGAAAAAAAAGTATAATTGAGTCCTGGGCAGACAGAAAGAAAAAGTCCAAGAAGCAGGCAAGGCTTAGCAACCAGGTAGATGATACAGTTCGATAAAGAAAATGAATGCTGGCTTTGAACTGCTCTGCTCCCAAGAAAGTCTGAGATTTTATTAGCCAGTAGGCTTCTCTGAGTGTCACTTTTCTCACTGATGACACAGAGATGTACTTGTCCCTTTAAGTTACCATTGGTATCATGCAAAAAGGATGGAGAAAATGCTGAGCTCAAAGAAAAACAAACCAAGACCTCTGTGCACTTTTATTGGTATACACACTATGAAAGAAAATATCAGTCTGTTTTATTATATTTTCTTTTTAATATTTGAGTGAGTGGTAATCTGAATCAAAGCAAACCAAGTAATTCAATGCTAGCCTAAGACTCTGGACACAGGTGGTGACTCCATATGGGAACTGTGCAACGTGAAGCAATGACAGCCTCAAACTACAAGAAGCAGTGCAAGCCCCAAACTGAAATGACAACAGCATTCAGTTAATGGCAAGACTTTGCCAAGTGCCACTATTATCTCTTCCCTATTCAGAGCTCCCAGGAAGTCTTTCATATTCACTTATGGATTCCTTGTAGAGTAGAAGGATGACATTCAGATTATGTGTATCGAACAAGTCAGTGCATGCTGCTCAACTGCCACATGGGAGAGAAAACTACTCTCTGACTTGTTTCCAATGGAGTAGAACATTCCCGTCTTGGCCCTGGTGAGGCTGACCCGATCAGAGCAGTGAACTGGCAGCACATGCAGAGCGCACAGTAAAAAACCCTAGTCCTGGGCCAGGCTCTGCTTCTAATTATCTATGTGGCCTCAGACAAAAAAGTAACAATTATCTGAATTTCTTTGATTTTATTTAATGTAAAGGCCAGAACCCTAGCTGTACTCAACCTGTCAATAATTCTTAATAGGCTGGCTCAACAGAACAATATTCCAATGCAATATTATGGCAGAAAACAAGCCCCAGCTAAATATCTAAAAATTAACAAGAAGTAGAAATGGCCTGTAAAACCTTGAACATGTTCACAATAGATCAGGTATGGCAGGGGCAGTGACAAGGAAGAGCTATTAAAGATTAACTAATTTCAACTAAATATTAAAGCTAAACATACCTCATTATAGTTGTAGATCAGTAACAGTGGGCTACATTATGAGAAATCCATCATTACATGATTTCATCCGTGTGAGAACATCACAGTATCCTTATATCCTTTTTTTTTTTTTTTTTTTTTTGAGACAGGGTTTCCCTATGGAACTCACAATCCTCCTGCCTCAGCCTCCTAAGTAGCTGGAATTATAAGCATGCACTACTGCATCCAGCTGAATGTCCTTATGTAAACCTAAATGATGCCGCCTATTATACACCCAGGCTAAACTATTTAGTCTATTTTTAATTTTATTTTTATGTTTTACTTTTAAACTTTCTTGTTAAAAATGAAGACACACACACACACACACACACACACCTAGATCTACACAGGGTTAGAATCATCAGTTTTACCCACATTGTGTCCCCCT
>RJWM01045107.1:0-12950 GCA_004363535.1 Dasyprocta punctata | reverse complement strand
TTATCTTCATAATCCTATGAAGTATTAGCAATCTTTCATCATGTTTTCAAGTCTCTGTCCTAGAAAGCGGACTCTGTTTTCCCAGCTCAGTTTTCACACTTAATAAATATTAACAGCATTCATCTGTTTATTGATTTAACTCAGTTATAATTTCCTCAGCTTTGATGTGGGAATAGCACTAGTATAATAGGGATGGTGTGAGGATGAAATAAATTGATGTATAGAAAACATTTCAAGCAGCACTAGAAAATCACCAGGAACATAATAGAATAATATATGTCATGTACTCACATGAGCTTCCACTTACCAGGAAAACAAATAGATAAGAAATTCTGTGATCAGTACAGGAAGAACATCAGGTTCTAAAACTTCAGATAAAGAACTGACTCATTCTGCCTCTAGGACAGGGGCAACCACTGTGGTTTAGACATAGAATTCTCCCCCCAAACCTCATGGGTTCAGAGGTAGAGCTTTGGAGAGATGACAGTATCATGGGGGCACTATCTTAATTCCAAGGATTAATCCAATGATGAATGCATAGCTGCTAAACATACTGTTAAGAGGTGGGCCTAGTCAGAAAAGGTAGAAGATGTGGGAAGGAGGAATATACTTCCCGACCAGGTTCTGACCTTATTCTTTACTTCCTAAATGCCATAGTATTAGTAGCTTTCTTCCACCAGACCCTTCTACCATGCCATGACTGCCTTGGAGCCAACCAACCATGGACTGAATACATGAGTCAAAATAAACCTCTCTTCCTTTAATCTGTGGATATTGGATATTTTGTCCCAGTAATGAGAAAGCGGGTTTCAAGGAAGAAATATTTGCTCTTGAACTCATAAAGATCATGAAAATTTCAATAAACCTAGAGAAAAAAGAACTACCCTGCTTAACCAAAGAATAAAGGGATTGAGTCAGTGTGTTAAAGAAGTGTATGATATAGAAGGGAAGAGTGCAGTGTTGGGAGCTGAGCCTGGTAGGAGCCAAATTAGGGAGGAATTTGTATCCTGTGCTAAGGAGTTGGGACATGCTTTGATAGGTACTGTGGCTTGCATAAGTGTTCCCCAAACACTTGTAGACTAAACATTTAATTGGAAGCCAGTGGCACTAGTAGGAGTGCCTAGCAGGAGGATGGTGGGTCATTAGCAATATGTCCTTGAAGGGACTAGTGAAAACCCAGTGCCTCGCTCCTCTTACTGCTTCCCAGCTGCCATGAGGAGAGCAGCTTTCTTCTCCTACATACTCCTGCCATGATGCTCTGCCCTGCCACAGGCCCAAAAGCAACAGAGCCAACTGGCCATGGACTGAAAACTCTAAAACAATGGGCTAAGTAAATCTGTTCTCTTTCTAAGTTTGTTATCTCACTACCTGGTCGCAGTAATGAAATGTTGACTAACACAGTACTCCCCAAAGAATTTCTAGCTCAGTATTTTTCGAAGTGTTGTCCATGGGTATTAGAATCTTTTGGCATTTGTGTTAAAAACAAGGATCCCTGTGTCTGTCCCAGAACTGATAAACAGGTATGGAGCATTTTAATAGGCTTTCCAGGTGATTCTTCCTTATAGTCATAACTGAGATACTATAAAGAGTTGGAGGAGGCTTTTGTGCAAACAACTTTGTGTTAGACAAGTGACTGACTATATCCATGCTATTAAGAAAACCAAGAAGCTCCTCTTTCAGAAGAAAAATATGTATTCAGAAATGTGCATTTTCCTTGAAGAAAATAAATTAGTGTAAGATGCATGTTGGTTAGATATGTTAAACTAAGGGGGAAAAAATCTTGAAGCAAATATATTGTTGCCCGCAAAGTATATCCCTTCACTGTTCCGTAAGGCTCTGACGTCCAAGGGGAGAATGATAAAAGTTCTTCTAGAAATAATAGGACTTTTAGTTTTTCCCTATTATGCAATAGAGATCTCTAACCTAAAATACATGCAAAAGTTACAGAACCCTACTTAGGTGACATGTCACAAAACAAAGGCTGGTGGAAAAATGGTAACGTTCAGATTTCTATGAGTTACTGTAACAACAGCAAAAAAATACTTCCAACCATCTTCCTGAAGATGTTTTATTCCAAAATATATACACTGCTTGGTATGAGCTCCTGCACTCATAACCTTTATAATTTTGCATTCTTTTCCCCATTAAAATGAATGGTTAATTTAATAAAGAGAGTAAAGCTATTGTTTTGCTTAAACCTAACACATTACAAAAATGTCCTGTTTTGTTGATTATTACTGTTTGTACTATGAAGCATAACATTTCTAAAACTATTAAGCAGTATGGGAATATTCTAATATAATAAATGGGAAAATATTAAAAATTATATATAATCATTCATTTATTATAAATAGGTTCCATAAATGTAGATTAAGATTATAACATAAAATGGTGATTAATTCTGTTGGTATTATCAACTGTTTGTTTTTTGTTTCCCTCTTTGTACTTTCTGTAATGTTGCAAACTTCTAAAATGCAGCTGCCTTCATTTTATGACTTTAAAAAAAGTCTTGAACTGTGTGTATGGGGTAGGAGGAGTCAGGATGCAAGAAGCAGGGATAAGACCAAATAGTACGGTGAACAGCTTGGGCTGGGGGAAAAATGAAACTGCCCCAGCCCACAGCAGAGCCTCCATCTCTTACGCACCCATATCTGCCAATATCGCTTCCTCCACTAAATACTGAGTTCCTTGAGGTTAGGGACTGTGTGTAACGGAGCTGCTCCAGTAAGTGACTTGGTCTCTAGCTCCTTAGAGGCTCCCACTGGTATGGGTCTAGCTGAGTCAGGATTCCTGGGGCTCTGAATTCTGCTGTTGAGACCCCAGCCTGCTTTAGTTGGACAGCTGATCTGCAGCCCAAGCAAAATAAAGAAAAATTATTTGCGTTCCCCTCCTTAGAGCTGTCGGCAAGACTGGCTGACCATGTATTAGGACTCAAGGAAAGGGCTCTCTGCTCTGAAACACTCACATGGGTTCCTGGCATTTTACCATCATAACTTTATTCCTTTGGGGGTCTGAATTCTTTTAATAGTCCCCTATTAAAATGCAAATGCCTCTGGGAGGTGTTAAACCCTTGTCAGCAGACACCTTGCTTATTAGCTCACACCTGAACTGGCAGCCATCTGAGAGCAAGTGCCTGTTGGGAAATGGGTTCCCAGAGAGGAGGAGAAATGGGGTGGGGGGCAGGTGGAGGACAGCTGAAGGAACTTCCGGTTCCTGGTCTCAGAATGTGAAGGAACCTCCGGTTCCTAATCTCAGAATGTCGCAAGCTTTTCAGGCATGGAGCTAGTGGCAGCAGAGGAGTGGGCAACTTCGTTGTCAGTAAACACACCCACCAGGACAGGGCTGGAGCCCTGGATTTTTTGGGCAAGTGTTCAAGGTCAGGGCTCAACTGAGGCCTATGGCAGGTGGCTATGCTCCCTGGATTCACCGCCCCGGCCTTCCAGGTAGTTTCATTTCCTAGTCAAGTCCCACTATACATACAACTGTGATAAAGATTTATTTTTTTCATTGTGTTTTGTTTAAAAAAAATTGGTTGTAAGTTGAGTCAAAAGAAACTTCAGTGTTTGGGCTTAACCAATTAATAAGTTAGCTATGTACTTTTTCATCTTTCATTAATTAAGGCATGCGTATTTATTTTCTTTCATTCTCTTCAAAACCAAAATCTTTGAAGAGGGTGGGGTGTATAGCTCAGAGGTAGAGGATATAATTAGCATTCATGAGACCCTGAGTTCGATCTCCATTAGTGAAAGGAGGGGGTGGTGGTTCAAATAAACGCCTTCATTGCTTGAGTATTTTAAAAACTGTTCTCTGAAATCTTCCTGGTCTTTCTGGAAATACCAGAACTAGAGATAGATGCAAAATTTCTCCACTTTTGTGTGTAGTATTTTTCACCACAGGCGAGTTAAGTGGTACCCTGCATTGAGTAAGATTGCCTGAAGAGTTTTCAGACATTTGGGGTTCAAAGAAAACCCAAAATGTGTTCTGCCAGAACATTTGCTTTCCTCTTCATTTTTCTTAAGCCTATGTTTATTTCAAGGAGCATTAAACCCATGTGTTTTTAATGCATTTACACTCAGTTCGTTAAAATGCTACTCTATAACGGCCCTCTGGCAACCAAGAGGCCCAGGGGGCCCTTCTGCTTTGAATAGGTAAGTGTGTTGTGGTTGCCCCGAAAGAGCACCGTCAGGAACATTTCACATTCAGCTCCTTCCTGAGGTCCACTGACACCAGGACATGCAGGGCTTAGCAAGGCGCATTCCTATCCCAAGCCTGGCTCTGCTGGGCACAAGGACCAATCAGCAATCAGAAAGATTCTTGACACTTCAGCACTATGGTCAGATTTGTTACTTTGAGTTAAGTTTGGCCTAAACTGCCTGGTGCATATTTTTATTTTGGCCTAAATGTTTTTCTGTACATAGTGGACTGCAACCATACTTGATATGTAAGCAGACTGTAACCTACTCTCATAGTGAGGATCTGGGTCTCAGCCAATCACATCTTCAGCTAGAAGAGACACACCTTGTGACCATTCAGGCTCTCTCTAGCTTACTTCCTTGTTCTGTACGTCACTTCCTTTCCTCTGGCCATAAGTATAACCTGCCTGTGTGGTAGGATGGAGTCCTCTGAACCCATTCTGGTTCCTGTGGCTGCCTAATTTACAGATCATTTCTCACTCAATTAAACTGTTAAATGTAGTATGTCTAGAGTTTCTCATTTAATAGAGCGTCGGTGTTTAGGAATCCTACTCTGCTTCCGTGGCTCTTAGTAATGCCGAGTATTTAAGGGCAAGTTGCCTGTTGCCCGCGTGACCTTATTAATCAACCACTGATCCTGAAGCTGAAGTGACAGCAATTAGCAAAAGACATCCCCTTTTCTCTGTTTTCATAGTGATAGGAAGTTAATCACATCTCTAGAAAAGTTTATACAGATCCGGTGGACTGAAGTTGCTTAGTAGACAGCAGAAGACCCTCAACCTGTCAACTCATTTCATTCTGCACATATTGCCCCCACTAAATGTAACTGTGTTTCTGAATGTACTGAGGCACAGAAGCAATTATAAGATGGGTGTTTGGCATAGGCTGACTGCCTCAGGGGAGACCAAATCACTTGTCTCTGTGAGTATCTCTGGTAGTTCTCCATCTACTGGATTTGATGCACAGCAAGCCCTAGGCTAATCTCCCTACGAGTGTTATCCTCTCTAATTCTGATTGCACTCTCAGGAATTTAATATTCTTGTTTGTCCCTGCTTTACAAAAGAGCACAATGAGGTGGAGGAAAAAGCAGCTTCCCTTAGGTCAGTGGAGAGCCATAGTCAGTGGTAGCTTTAGTTTGACTGTCACGCCTGCTACCATATTCCTCTATAGAAATGCCCACTTTCTCAGGAAGCATTTGAGTAGCCCCTCTTTATTGGGGAGCAGCTTAGGAGGAAAAACAGTTACTTTGACAGAACTGGAGAAAAGAGCGACGCTAGGGCAGTGAAGGGCATTTTCAAGGACCTTTCAATGTTAGTATGTGAAGTGGCTCAAGATGATTTAGTCCATCTTTCCTCACCTCTTTCTCTAGCAAGAGAAACAATATGTTCCAGTGTCTCATGGTTTCACTTAAAGTTGGAGTCTCAGACGGCAACGCCCAGATGTGGCCCAGGGCTGCCAGTCTTCCTGTTTCCAACACTCCTTTAACAAAGCGCTCATATGTTTTACTTCCTAAACCTGCACAGTACGTGGTTACCCACCCCACAGCACAACGGCCTCAGATCTCAAGCTGCCAATTACTAAACACTCTTTTGTTATTTGTTTACTTGTATTTTTATGTATTTTCTCACTTCCTAAAGGCACTCACTGCCTCAGTTGGGCTCGAGGTGCCTGAAACACTTCTTTGGACCCTCGCACTGCCTGTTGGAGCTCTGGTGGCCCCATCAGCTGTGGGACCCGCTACATTTAAAGTTATCTTTCACATGCACGGAATCCAAACACGGGCAGATGAAAGGGTCTCTTCTCTCCATCTGTTTCCTCCTCGCTTGTCCTCAGGAAGCTCCCTAAACTTTCCTGTTCTTCTTATTCAACCAATGCTTTTTACAAGGTCCCTGTTGGGTGTTCTTTGGATTTCTAGACAGCTCCAATCCACTCTGAGGCGTGCCCCTTTGGTAGCTCCAATCCACTCTGAGGCGTGCCCCTTTGACACTTGCATCCTAAGCCGTGCCGTGATTTTGAGTCTTCAGTGCGCCAGGCCTTTGCCACCTTTCACGCAAGTCCTTTCCCAGCTTCTCACAAGCATCCGGGGAGGCCTCTCTCTCCTTTTCATTCAGCAAACTGCAGGATCAGAATTTTGCCTATCAGAGCCTTCCCTACCTCTTAGCCGCCACCCTTCCGTTTCTCTGGCTGTGGAATTGGCCACACTTTTCCTGATTTTTTTGAAAAAATATTTTCCCAGAAACAGAGTTATATCTGATGCTCAATATGTTTATTTCTTAGCATGATCATTCAGAGATAACCACATCACATTTTTCTAAAATTCCCATTATATGCAGCTCTAACCTGAATTGATGTTATTATTCAGAATTAAAATCAAGTAGCAATTCTATTGCTGCCTCAACAAAGTAAGGGAAATACCAAATTTAAGAAAGTTTCCTCATGGAGTAAATGCATGAAGCAGCTGTCCAAATGGATGAAGATTTCTATCAGTGATGGTTTGCCAATCTACTGAGAAGACGTTTCCTTTTCTCTGAGGTGACAGGGTTGCCCAAATATACTTCCTCCTCAGTAATGGTTTTATGACTTGCTTTCACTTTATTGTCTCCCAAGTGGTCTCAAAAATTCTTCCGTGTAAAATTTCGCAGAATCACAGACTTCTAATAAAAATAGCTCAGAGATTGGATTAGAAGACCTTACTGTGTAAAGCCACCCTTGCCTCCTTTGTATAATGGGAGCAGAAATACTTTCTATACAGGAATGTTGGGAGCGTAAACAAACCAATGGCTGGCAAGGAGCCACACAAACTGGGATGTGTTTTCCCAAAATGTTTGCAGTTGTTTTTACTGAGTTTGTTTGTTTGGTACCAGGAATCGAACTCAGGACCTTGGGCTTGCCAGGCAGGCACTTGTGCCACTGAGCTACATTCCCAGCCCCTATTTATACTGAGTTACGATTACTCTGCCTCTTCAATGAAATATGTCTATGGAATGAGATACCCTCTTCTTTACGACATTCCAGAGCTGAGTCCTATTCTGAAATTATGGTAAAACCAGTTACCTTTCTGTATTAGATTGTCAAGGTCTCATTGTTGATTAGACCTAACTGGTAATGCATTAGGTAATAAACAAAGGCGAACATCCAACTTACAGATGGCGTCTTTTATTTTGAAATACTCTATACCAGGCATATACCAGAATCAGGTTTCAGGTGTTCAATAAATATAATCTTTTCCTCTTTGCTCTCTTTGCCTAGACACAATTAAGCTATACATGAGAAAATTCACTAATAATTAATATATGATTGCTGTCTCTAGGAGGAAAAGATGCTATGGTTTGTCCATCAAATGAGGAAAAAAAAATGAAAAAAATCAATTATTACATAACATACAACTTAAACTTACAAGCTACATACTTCACATAGTACCATGGTATTTACACTTAAACTGTGTATTTCAATGATTTCAGCATAGTAGGTACAGCCATCACAATATAAGTTTTGAATATTTTCTTCACTCCTAAGGAAACTTCATGCCCATCAACCCTGAGAGCCATTTCTCATTTCTCTTTGACCTTCCACTTCCATGATCCTAGTCAACCACTAATCTGCTTCTTCTAGATATTTGTAGGGTGTTTGTATGGTCTAAGAATTTCATATTAATGACATCATGCAATATGTGGGGTTTGTGTCTGGTTCTCACTTCTTTCACTTAGTGTAGTATTTTCAAGTTTCATCCATGTCATAGCATGTATCAGTATTTCATTCATTTTTTCCCTTTATCTATTCATATTTTATGAAAAAAATAACCTAAAATTTTATAATAAAACAATAAGAGAATAACAGTAGTTACTGCTGTTATCTTCAAAGAAGTTACTCAGAGCAGAAGACAAACCAAAAAGATTCTTACAAAAAAATTAGTAATAACACAAAACTTTCTTTTCAATGAACTAAGTAAGATAAACTAGTGATATAAATGAAACAAATTAGCATACATTTTAAAATATTTTTGAAACAATGGAATATGTAACTTGGGGAAGAGCTTAAACTTCTGGCTAATTCCTATTTATCTCTCTTCATTTCAGAATAATACTCCTTTGAACTGACATACCATATTTACTTACTGATTAATCAGTTTGGGGTGGTTGTGATTTAAGGCTATAATGGTTATTGTTGCTGTGAACATGTATGTACACAGTTTTGAGAGAATACATTTTTAAAATTTCTTTTAGATATATAACAGGAAATAAAATTGCTGGCTCATACGATAATTCCATCTAACACTGTGAGGGACTGTCAAAGCATTTCCAAAATGAGTGCACCATTTACATTCTCACCAGCAAATTTGTGACAGTTTCCGTTTCTCTACTTCTCATCAATACTTGTTATTGTCTTTCTTTTCTAATTTAGTCATTACAGTGTGTGTGAAATATCTTCTCATTAGAGTTTTGATTTGGATCTGTGTAATCACTAATGGTAGTGAACGTTTTTCACGTGCTTATTGTCCACTTGTATATTTTCTTTAAAGAAATGTGTGTCCAACTTCTTTGCCCAGTTTTATTGTGGGTTTTTTGGAATTTTTTTTTGAGTTTTCAGAGTTCCTCATGTATTTTTGATACTAGTCCCTTACAGATATATTATATTTGACTGGTAATTTTATCTTCATTCTGTGTATTATATTTACACTTACTCAATTGTATTATTTTCAGCACAAATTTTTGTTTGTTATAATGTTGTTTAACTAGTCAATTTTTTCTTTTATTGCTTTTGATTTTGGTATTACATCTAAGAAACCATTACCTAATCCAAGGTCATCAAAATTTACACCTATTCTTTCTTCTATAAGTTTTATAATTTTAGCTGCTAAATGTTTATTTATGATACACTTTGAGCTGATTTTGTGATATCAAGATTTTATGATATCAAATTTTGTGATATCAAGTTCTTTCACATGTGGCTATATAGTTTTCCCAACATTACTTATTGAAAAAGTTTGCATTCTTCATTGAATTATCTTAGCACCTTGTTGAAAATCAACTGATTAGCAATAGACGGTGTTATGGTTTGTGTCTGGATGTCTCCCCAAAGCCTCATGTGGTCATGGAGGGCAGGTCTTTCAAAGACAGCTGAGTCTAGCATTCGTGATTGGTCTGTTGTCTAGCACTGGGATTGGCGGTGTGAGTGCTGTGCCCGCCCAGGGGCAGGTAGCCAGCATACAGTATAAGGGAGGGAAGGTAGCATGCTTTTCCCTCTTTTTGCTCTTGTTGCCTTTGGTACCTGCCACTAGCATGAATGGCTGCCCCTATGCCATGGTACCCTGCCTTGGAGCCAGCAGAGTATGGGCTGAAACCTCCACAAAGTGTGAGCTAAATTTTGGGTGCCAAGTATTTTGTCCCAAAAAGCTATTTAGGTTTTTATAAGGATTATATTGAATCTGTAGATATCACAAACTATTGTTATCTTAACAATATTAAGTCTTCCAATCCACAAATAGAAATTCCTTTTAATTTATTAAGGTCTTCTTAAATTTATTTCAGCAGTGTCTTATAGTTTTCTATGTGCAAATTTTTCCACTTCTTTTGTCAGACTTATCTCAAAGTATATTATTCTTTTAAACTGAAAATATATTCTTTATTTCCTTTTCAAATTGTTCATTGATACTGCATAGAAAGATGATTTTTATGTAGCTGTATAGAAAGATAACTGACTTCTATGCATTGATTGTATATCCTGAAAACTTACTGACTTCATTCATTAATCTGAAAAATTATCTCGTGGAATTCATGGGAGTTGCTATATACTGGATCATATCATCTGCGAACAGAGATAATTTTATTTCTTTTCTTCCAACTTGGATGATGTTTATTTTTCTTCTCCCAAGGGCCTAGCTAAAATGTCCAATGCTGCATTGAATGAAAGCAGTGTGTGGGGAGCCTTTCAAGCTGGAAATTGACCACACATGTAGGGGTGGGGCAAAGAACCCCCCTGGGACAAGCCAGTGAAGAAGCTACTTCAGCCCTGAGAACACCTAGCCCCAAGACCATCCAAACAGTGGGTTTCTAGGACAATAGGTTGTCATGTGACATAAAGTTGCTAAAATGTATAAATAAATGCCCCTGCAGTGAAGGGGCAATTCCTTTCCTCCCAACTGGGGAGTAAAGGCTCCACCTGACCCCAACTTTGTCTCTTCTTTATTTTCTCATCCTTTCAGTTTTTCACCCAAGGAACCTCAAAGGCCATGGTGGGTCATGGCAGTGGTGAGAGCAAACATTCTTATTTTATTTCTGGTCTTGTAGTAAATGTACCCGGTCTCTCACACTAAGCACAAAGGTAACAGCAGGTTTTTCATAGACAACCTTTATGAAATCAAGGAAGCCTCTCTATTTCTAGTGTCTCTTTTAGGACAGCGTGGGATAGTGTCAAATGCTTTTTTATATATAGTTTAGCATTGATTGAGATGATCCTGTTGGTGTTTCCTCCCTTTTTTCCATTAGCACAATGAATCACATTCCTAGGTTAAATCCCACCTGACTGTTGCTAGATTTGTTTTGTTAGTATTTTGTGAGAATTTTTATATCTATGTTTATAAAGAATATTTGCCGAACTTTGCCTGGTTTTGTTGACAAGGTGATTATAAAATGAGTTCATAAGTGTTCTAACTTCTTCTTCTTTCTTTTTTGACGAGTTTGTGAAGAATTGTACTAACTCTTCTTTTTTTTTTTTTTTTTTTTTTTTGCGACACCAGGAATCGAACTCACAGTCTCACGCCTGCCAGACAGGTGCTTAAGCCACTGAGCCGAACTCCCGGCCCTGGTTTTTTGAGGCAGGGTCACACTATGTAGTTCAGGTCAGCCTTGCACTCACGTTGTAGCCTAGGCCGGCCTCGAACTCACAACGCTCCACCTACCTCAGCCTTCCGAGTGCTGGGATTAAAGGCGTGCGCCAGCATGTACTAATTCTTCTTTTGTCATTTATTAGCATTTGCTTCTAAAGCCATCTGGGCCTGGAGTTTCCTTAGTTTGAATTTTTAAAATTATAAATTCATAATCTGTACTTGTCTTAGGTCTATTAAGCAAGGCTTTCTATTTTTAAGTCCATTTTATAAAAATTTGTCATTCTTCAGTAATTTTTCCATAGCTAAGTCACTTAATCCATTGCCAGTTAGCATTTATTTAATGTGCTACTGTTCTTATTTCCCTTGTTATTTCAGTTCTCTTCAACATGGATTTTGATTATAAACTGGAATAAATGTTTTATCATATGCCACACAAATGCACATACATACCCATTCACACGCATGTACCAATATCTTTGCAACATTGTTTAATCAGTTCTGTTTATGTCCCTCAGAAGGTAGGGGTGACATGACTATGTATCTCAGTTTGGAGCACATGGTCCAATTTGTTCTAACATTTGTAATACCAGGAAATTGGTAGAGCCAACATTTGTTTAAGTGGGAGCTAATCTTTTAAAACTGTGAGCTAGGTTGTCTCTTAAGATTGATTTTACATTTATACTTTGCAAATGTTCACAAAATATGGAATTTATGTAGATAATGTAGGTCACAAAAAACCCAAATCAAAGAACTCATTTTTTCATTTTCTTTATTGTTAGTTCATTAGTCTTATTTTTAATATTCTTCAGGCATACTCAGAGGCAAAAAGAAAGAAGGATAACTTGGTGCCAAGAATTATAGTTCACTGTTCGGGTGTTTGAGGAACTCTCCTCATTGAAGTCAAACCTCTTAATATTGTTTTATTGAGCAACAGTCCAACTACTTTAAAGGCTAAGCTCACACAAGATTAACACATATGACATAAATTTAAGCAGCTCATATTCATCGGCATTAAATTACCCCAAAGAAGAATCTGTGTTCTTTCTAGATTTGGATGATTCAGTTGTCTGCAAGTTTCCTTCCAGGGTCATAAAAATTAAAGGCAAAAGAATGGCCTTCTTGCTTTTGCTTTTCATTGAAAGAACACACTGCATACTTAACTTTTACCACAGTGAAGAAAGCAAAGAAGCTTCTTGTTTTCAAACACGACACTAAACTCCAAAGGAACATTCTGTCTGTCCTATGGCCATCAATCCACTTACCTAGCAATATTGTTCTGGCTTTCCTGCAGGGAGTTAGAGACTCTCAACCACCTCTGTTCTTCAACTCTTCACCAAAGTACAAGCAAGCTCATGGCCCTCTCAAGAGGGGTTCACACCAGGCCATCTAGTCTTTTATTCCTCTATTCAAATTCAAAGAACTCCTCTAGTCAAAAAAAAAAAAAATACAATGTGGATTCAGTTTTTTCTGTAAATCTTTTCATCTGGCATTCCTAAGCCTTGGACATTGACAGTACATATCACACAACCGACTGATCAGAAATTGAAGTAAAAGGGTCAGACTATGGCTGCCCGTTTTCATCTCAAGTCCTTTCCTTTCCAGTTGAATCTCTGACACATGGTTTGTGAGCTTATCAAACTGATTTCTCTCTGGGGTGGTCAAATTGGACTGTGTTCACTTGATGGGCTTCAGAACCACCCAGGGGCCAGGTGGAGCTCGCTTCTGGATGCACTGTAGACCTACGACCTTGGGTATCATATCTGGCTCCTCACCCTTTCCTCTCTACTCTGTTCTCCTGCTCTGCTTCCTGGATGCCATGAGGCGAGCAGTTTTTCTCCGTCTTTCCCTTCCACCAGGCCTTTTCTGCCCCGAAGTCAGACAACCAAGTACTGAAACCCCAAAACTATGAACCAAATTGAAGCCCTCCTTCT
>RJWM01045106.1:0-12950 GCA_004363535.1 Dasyprocta punctata | reverse complement strand
GTCTTCCATTTCAGTATCTCTTGGGTTTGTTCTTTGTGGGCTGGGGGACTGAGACTGCCTCTTGGTCTTTCGTTTTGTCATTTTCTTCTGGAATCTATGTACCTCTGTGTCCTGCGCAGCTGACCGGCGTTCCCCTGAGGTTCGCGCTGACTCTTGCGGCGTGCAGGATCGCAGGACCCGGTAGGCTGGGTCCTGTGCGTAGCAAGGAAGGGCGGCCTCCCGGGTCGTGCAGGTGGAGTCTCCTTCTTTACTGGGTGGGGGCCAAGGCCTCCCAGTCCCAGGGAGCTGTGCTGGGCACCGCACGGGACGCGGACCCGACCCTGGTTCTGTCGGCAAGCTCGGCCCAACAGGTATGCCTGCAGGGCAGGCCCGGGCAGGTCCCAGGCCTACAGTGCTGGGAGCAACCCTGCTGGGCGGCGCAGTCTGCACAGGAGCTGTGGGATGGCAGACGCTCGAGCGGAGCTGCGCGGCTGAAGAATGGAGCTGCCGTGCGCTCTGCACTCTGGTGGGGGAGGGCCAAGCTCTCCAGTTCCCTGCAGCTATGTTGCTCAATTCCCTGGTGAGCAGCTCTGGGTTCCTGGGCTGATTTGGGCTGGGCTGCGTACCTCTGTGTCCTGCGCGGCTGGCCGGCGTTTCCCTGAGGTTCGCGGCGTGCAGGATCGCGGGACGCAGTGGGCTGTGTCCCGTGCACAGCAAGTAAAGGCGGCCTCCCGGGGCGTGCAGGTGGAGTCTCCTTTACTGGGTGGGGGCCGAGGCCTCCCGGTCCCAGGGAGCTGTGCTCCTGTTTACCTTTTTAACAGGCTGTGGTAATACTAGGAGGCAGCCTGAGGGATCTCCTGCACTCCATATATATTCTTCATTTCATCTATTGTAGAGTAATTGTCCAATTTTTGCTTGATAGTCTGAATTAATCACCACTATCAACATAATTACTCCCTTTTTAGCTTGTTCGTTCAGATGCATGTGGAGCACAAAATGACCAAGGGAAGTTTCAATTTCTCTTTCAATGGAATCATTATGCTTCCTGGTACAAACCTTCCCCCATCTGGAACTAAAACTTCTAGGCCAGCAGAGCACAAGAACATGAGAAAAGGAATTAGCAATTTTGCTTGTGGTTTACTACTGGTAATGTTGAGTGGTACCACTCCCTCTCTGACTCCTTGATTCCTGAACTTGTGAATCCTGGCTATGGGAGAAACAGTACCATATAATGGATACTGATTCAAAGCATACACAGCTTTTTGAAGAAATTTTCCCCTCCCCTGCAAGATATTTCCACTTGCCTGGCACTGTAACTGCATCTTCAAAAGTCGTTCCACCTTTTTTTGACAACTCAGCTCCTTCTGAATGTTGAAGACCATGGTAAGACCAGTGGATTCCATGAGCATGAGCCCATTGTCTCACCTTTTCAGATGCGAAGATGTTGCTTGGTCAGAAGAAATGTTGCATAGTACAAAATGATGATGAATAAGGCATTCTATAAGATGATGAATGGTGGGTTTTGCACAATTATGTGCAGAGAAGACAAATTCATACCCACAGTGAATGTCTATACCAAAAGGACAAAGCTCTGTGCTTTCCATGATGAAAGCAGTCTTAGATAGTCAATCTGCTACCAGTTTACAGGCTAAATATGATGGCAAATGGTGCTACTAGCATCTTGAGCATTTAGCAGTTGCTGTAACCGCTTCAGCCTTAGTGGGTGGTAGTCCATGTTGCTGAGCTCACACATAACTTCCATCTTGCCACCATAAACCCTGTTCATAAGTTCACTGGGCAGTGACAGGGCTGTGTGAGGAAAGGATTGACTGCTATTCATAAAATGGGTCATCTTAGCCAGTGAACTACTGAAGTCCTCTTCAATTGATATCACTTTTTGGTGAGCATTTACATGGGATACAAATATCTTCACAACATTTACCCATATGGAGAAATCTATTCATTTAACTCTTCCCCAAATATCTTCATCAGTAGCTTTCCAGTCATGTTTTTGCCAAGTCTCAGGACCATCCAGCCAGACTATTGGTACAGCTTATCAACCAGCATGTGGTTGCACATTTGGCTGTCTTTTCTTCTAGGCAAAATGTATGACCAGGTGCACTGACTACTGTGAACACTTCCCTTCACAGCTGTCCTTCAGGGATGTCCTAGAAAGGGGTTATAATGCTTCAAGCATACACTAGGTGGTGCTGTAGAATGTGCAGAGACATGGGTAAACCAAGCCTTAACCTTCTCTTCCTTTGACAGCAGATTATATAGCATACTGCATGAGGACATAGATTCATACTGGGAAACAGAAGACAATATAACAGAAGTAGGAGCTGTGAACATTTGATAACTTTTTCATGTTACTTACTTGTGCCCTCAGGCCAGTTCAGGCTCAATCATATACAAAAGCATCACTTCCACTTAATGATGAGCCGTTGCCATGTACATTCAAATCTATGACTTGGTGGAACAGATACCCAGCTCTTGGTTGATAACTCATGCTGCATGGTAACTTGGTGTCCCATGGACAAGCATTTAGTTTCCACTAAGACCCAGCAGCACACTAGGATCTGCTTTCCAAAGGGAGACTTGTTGTTTGCAGATGAATGCAGAGCCTTTCTCCAAAATCCTAAAAACTTCCACTGCAATTCACCTGTGGGGACCTGACAGAGACTTCCTATGTGCCACTGACACCTGAAATACCATTGGATGTCCTGGATGATATGGCTCCGGTGGCAGAGCATCCTGCACAGCTGGCTGGACCTGTTGTAGAGACTCCTCTTGTTTTGGGCCCCACTCAATACTAGTAGCTTTCCTAGTAACTCCACAAACGGGTTGGAGTAAAACAGCTAAATGTGGGATATGTTGCCTCCAAAAGCCAAATAGGACTATTAGACCTTGTGCTACTTTTTTTGATTGGGGGGGAACCAGATGCAAGAATTTATACTTCACCTTAGAAGAAATGTCTATTCATACCCTATACCATGGGACTCCTTGAAATTTCACTGAGGTACAGGGACCTTGAATTTTAGTTGGATTTATTTCCCATTCTTTGGCACACAAATACTTTGCTAATATATCCATGGTAGTTGTTACCTCATACTTGATCCAGTTAGTATATATCATCAATATAATGGATCAGGGTGATTCCTTGTAGGTGAGAAAGATCCCATGGACTAAGTGACTTTGCCAACTGAAAGCAAATTGTCTCTGGTCAGCCTTATGGGTAGGAATGGAGAAAATGCATTTTCAAAATCAATAGCTGAATACCAGGTACTAGGAGATGTGTTAATCAAGCAAGAAAACCATATCTGTTACAGCAACTGCAATTGGAATCACCATTATTTGAATTTATTGTAATCCACCATCATTCTCCAAGACACATTCATCTTCTACACAGACCAGATGGGACAATTAAGTAGGAATGTGATGAGATCCACTCCACTCCTACACTTTCCAAGTACTTGATAATGGCACTAGTTTCCAAAATCCCTCCAAAGATGTGAGATTTCTTTGGTTTACTATTTTCCCAGGCAAAGGAAACCAAGCATAGTGGTTTCCAATTGCCTTTCCCAGCCATAAGTTTAGGGAACCAATGTGAGGATTCCACTAACTACTAATAATATCTATGCCAATTATGCCTTCTGGAATCAGGGAAATAACTAGAGTGTGGTCTTGAAGACCTGCTGGATCTGCTATGATTTAGACCTTTGCTAAACCTCCATTGATCACCTAACCTCTATAGGCCCCTACCCTTAATGGAATCCCACAATGATAATTGAACTTCCTGGAATTAGTGTTAGCTCAAACCAGTGTGCAATAGTTGTTGAAATTTCTGATCATTACTGTTTTCCAAATGTACAGTTATCATGGTAACAGGACTTAATTGTTATTGTCTAAATGTGTTCACAATTATTGAGTTAAAATCTGAAAGGTAAGAGAAGTATTGACCTAAATACAGTAGACATGTATCAGTAGATGTCTGTTTTGAAGATGAAGGAATGTATTGTAGATCCAGTGTTGTGTAGCTTCTGATGAACTTTAATTCAGATCAGCTTGACATGTGCCTGTTCCTCTTATTTTCTCTATGGGGTCCAGGATAGAAAATTTTCTAATAATCCTTCACTTACTCTTGCTCATCTGCCCTCCATGCCAATTAGATATACTGGTCTTGAGAAAAGGGTTTACAACTCTCCTGGATATCTGCTCACCTACAAACCCTTCTCCACAAACAGTTCCAGAACTTGATTACCTATTCCTCTCATGTATACTTTTAGAAGCATCTCAGTTACTTCCCACATAAATATAACTGATTTTCTTCAGTTTCCATACATCTGAAACTTAATAATTGTCTATTTTTTGCCTTTGTTTTTTACATATTTTCATTGGTTGGAATTGCTGGAGAAGTAATATTTTTTCTGGATTTTTACCAGCATCCTGAGACTCTGGAAGTGTAGATGATATGCTAAGCATGTGTGAGCCCTGGATTCAATGTACACTGACTCCAAATAAAATTCTTAGGAAACTTTTGTGCCCTTACTGTGAGAATGAGATGCCTTCTCCTGCTGGAGTTCTATGCCTCACCTCCCTCGTAGCTACCTTTCTGTGGTGGAAGAAAGTAGAGCTATGGGGCAGCACATTTCGCCAAACTCAGCTATGTCTGAGAAACCAGGTGCCCTTTCTGATATCTTTTTAGAGTGCTTCTGCCTGCTGGTGCACCAGGGAAGGACATAGAGATAAATCAGCTTCCAGAAGTGCTCATAGACTATGAGGATAGCGTTCAGGACAGTATTTTCTTCTTGGTTCTTGGATTGTCCCAGGAGCCTCTTATGGGATCTCCATTCCTTTTTACTACCCAAAACCAATGTCAGAATTATCCTTCCAAAAATGGCTACCTCATGTCATGCCCTTACTCAGAACTTTCTGGTACCTCCTCCTTTCATTCAGAGTCAAATCCTAATTTCTTGTGGTGGGCAGCGGTAGGCTCTGCCTGAGCTGTCCGTCTTCTGATTTATCTCTTGTCCTCTTGCCCTCCTGTACTCCTCAGGCCCTCTGTCCTCTTTGCTGTGACTTAGACTGGATATTGAACTTGCACTTCTCCTTCCTATGGCCACCGTCAGGTGTTACCTCAGTAGTCTCACTAGAAAGACTCTATCTTATAACAAGTGCATTCCACCGTGAACTTTAGTGTATTAATTCACTGATGTGTGTATTCCAATCCCATAATGTCAATATCTCTCTTACTTAGTTTGACAAATAAAATTGTGTGACACACATACATACCTTGCTAAATTGATAGTTACATCTCCTTAAACCATATATAATCTCCAAATAAATACAGTAAGAAAGTGAGGTGAAGTAAGAAATTGGAAATGTAACAGATCGAGGATGGACTGGTACTCTTTAGGATTTGAAAAGAAAATATTTAGTAAGTATAATTTTACATACACTATAAAAATATATTTTAAGATTTTGTAAACCCTTGGCACTTATTATCCTGATTTTTAATGAATTTTGTGTCTTACAGGATGTGGTAGTACATAGAATATACACTGGATGATAGACAAAAAATATGGTCATTGGAAAGATGTTTCCCCTTGGAAATTAACCAACATGGATTCAGAATGACTTAGTTCCCATGAAAAATCGCTACATACTGTGTGAGGATTATTTTAACAGAGGTTAGAAGACAGTTCTGCCCACATTGACTTACCTGAAGGCACTACGATAGTGCCTTAGAGTTGGTTCCAAGAGGTCCACCATGATAGTGCCTTAGAGCTGGTTCCATTGCTTTAAAGTTGACAATAATAATTCTTAAAATAAAAATTTATTTTTCTGAATGGATAGTATATCTGAGGTATCTGTGCCAAAGTGCACCAACCTGAAATTATGGGATAATGAAAGTATGTATTAATGTATGCACTTGCATAAACTTAAAATTTTAAATATACATTTCAGTATGATAGGTTTTAAACAGGAGATGAAAGTGACTCTCCCACTCACACTTTAAAGAATTCTTTTTGCTATTCTAGGTCTCTTTTGGTTTCAAATGAATTTTATTGATGCTTTCTCTAGTTCTGTGAGGTATTAATGTTATTTTGATTGAAACTGAATTAAATCTATATAGCAATTTCAGAAGTATGGCCGTTTTCACTATGTTGATTCTTTCTACCCAAAAATAAGTGACATCTTCCTATTTTCTGCTATCATCTTTGAGTTCCTTTGTTAGATTGATTCCTAAGTATTTCATTTTTTTAATGGTATTGCAAAGGGGTTTGTTCGTTTAATTTCTCTCTCAGTGAGTTTATTACTTGTGTAGACGAATTCTATTCATTTTCAAATGTTGACTTTGCATACAGCTACTCAACTGAATTTGATTATTAAATCTAGAAGTCTTTTGGTAGAGTTTTTGGTTCTTCTGTGTACAGTGTCATGTCATATACAAATAAGGTTAATTTAACTTCTTCCTTGCATTACTTTCTGCTCTGATCTTTAAAATTTCCTTCCTTATTGTATGAGCTTCAGGCTTGGCTTGTTCTTCTTCTTACTGAAGTTTCTAGTTCAACATTAGGTGGTTTGTTTGAGCTCATTCTGTTTTTCTGATATGAGAGTTCTCCACTATTAATTTCCCTCTTAGGACTGCTTTTATTGTGTCACATAAGGTCCAGCATTATCATTATCAGCTTTATCATTTAATTGTAGGTTTTTTATTTTCTTCTTTAATTTCATCTGACCATTGAATGTTCAGTATTGCATTAATTTCCATGTGTGCATGGAGTTTTTGTGGTTTCTTTTGTCATTGATGTGCAATTTTATCATGCTATGGTCAGATGCATGGGAGAATTTCAATTATTTCTCATTTACTTAACAATGTTCTATGGGTTAGGATGTGGGAAGAAATTGTAAAAGTTTAGAGACGTTGCCTGAAAGAGTGGAACTGGATTGAATGCCTTGAACTGTTCTGTATGGGACATCTCGTCAGAGCTCAGAAGACTAGAAGGCTGATAGAAATCCTGCCACTAAATACCAGGAACAGGAAGTTTCTGCTGGGAAGAACTGCATTGGCTGATGGAGTCCAGATGATGTGTGCTATGGCTTGGCAGAAAGTTTGTTGGCATTTGGCTTGTGTCCAGAGACTTTGCCTAAGACTGAGGTTAAGGGTGGTAGACTGATTAGTCTTGCGGAAAAAATTTCAAGGCAATCTAATTCTGAGGTGATGGCATGGCTATTGTCGAGGGCTTTATCACTAGTATTGAGGTTTCCTTAGGGAATGACTATTCATCAGAGATGTCTTCCTGGTAAAGTTTATTCATCTTCTTTGTGTTTGTCACAAAATCCTACCTTCCAAATTCATTAAGAATGAGATTTGGGTATTTATTTGGCTCAGCTCTCAGTGCTTTTGTACTGGATTATGGGGATGTTTATGACCCCCAGACAATCACACTGTTGTCATACAAGGGAGAACAACTTATTACAACAGTTATGATATCATAGCTAAAGTTGTATACATAGCAATAACAATAACATCCAGCACAGCCTAGAGCCTGACTTGCTGTGGTAACTATTAATTTGGTACCTTTAACGGTAGGGACAAGATTTACAGTTATATAACAAACCCAACTTATCTCAGGAACTTGTATGCAAAGAGTTTCCCCTTAACAGAGTAATTTGACACTGTGGTGAGTAAATTTAGAAAAATGAGAGACAAAGCAGAGAGATAAGTGAACAGAAATATAGTGCAAGCAAAGATAACTGCACAATTTTTGGGAAACTGGAGAAGTGGGGGCAGGAAGAAATAAATGAAGGGGGAAGAAAAAGATTATTGTAGTGAACCAGAATGAGTAGAGACAATCTTTACTCATATGTAAATATCATAAAATCAAGAGAGATAGTTGAGGAAAGAAAGAAGACAAATTGGAACAGAACAAAATTAAAGGTACAGACCTAAGCAGCCTAAAAAATCCCATAATTGCCAGACAGAAAATGGAAAACAAAACAAGTAAAGAAAGAAAGAAAGAAAGAAAGAAAAATTTCTCTGTGTCCACGGGTCTATGGTAGTGTGAAATCAAATACCAAACCTGCTGGATAGCTCAGCTACAACTACACAGGTACTAGTCCTGTGTATGGGACTGATTTTGGCCCAAAAATGTTGGGACTGGGCCCAGTGTCTTCAGTCAGTAACTTTCCTTATTTTCCTCAGTGGTCTACCCACTCCTGGCCCTGTCTGTCTCTGTGTCACTCTGCAAGTTGTTGTTGTGCCCTCAGACAGAGACAGCCCAGGGATGCTCTCAGTCCAGTGTACATATGGCTTCTCCTGGTCCTTGCAGACTTCTCTGTTCTACTGGCACATCTTTGTCCTCTTGTGCCACTTGTTGTGGAACAGGATGAGATGCTGTGTGCAGACTCTCGGTTTTTGCCTCCTGAGGAGACAGCTGGTCCCACTTTGATTTCCTCTGCCACAGGGCACTGTGAACCTCCCACAAGTTGCTGCTCTGTGGTACAAGGTTGCTCAAATTCTCTCAAGCCACTGGTCACAGAGTGGGATGGGTCGTGCTGTTCCACTCACGACTTTCATGGCTGGGGTGCTACTTCTGCTGTTGCAGCCATGGTCCCTAACCTTACTGACATACTGGTTCTGCCCTGCCATGGAGACATCCGAAGGCTACTCCATCGTGCTTTAATCACCTCTCCCTCTACCATGACTGTGTAAGCTTCATGCTTCAGTATCCCTCTCTCAAGTCACTGGTTGCAGGACAGTAAGCACTGTGCACTGCCTCTGCCAAGGTCCCTAACCTTATTGTCACTAGCGGTTCCAGTTAGCCACTAGGGTTCACAATAGAAAGAAAAGAAAAGAAAAAAACTAAAAAAAAAGGAAAGGAAAGGAAAGGAAAGGAAAGGAAAGGAAAGGAAAGGAAAGGAACGGAAAGGAAAGGAAAGGAAAGGAAAGGGAAGGAAAAAATCTAATGGCCCATTGGGAGGGAGCAGAGTTGGTGAAATTTGCTGCTAGACTGTTGAACATAGTCTTAACGGGTCCAGAATGGCTAAAATGTCCAAATTCAAACACTTCCTTAGGATTCCCCAAATGAGTAAAGCAGGCTGGGGGCCTTTTATGAGATCAAGGGCTTTCAAAGGAATTTAGTCTTTCCACCATTTAGCTTGTGGTGAATGGTTTCTGGTGAAGCTCCTGAGAGGATGTGGAACCATTTTTTCCTATTGAACTGCTGCAAAGTACTCGATTTATAAGAAAATTCTAATGTTTTCATCAACTACACTCTCTTCAGTCCCAACTTTAGAGGTGGTTTGTTTGTTTGTTTGTTTTGCCCAAACCAAACAAAATGCACATCTTTTGGTTATGTTTTTTGCTTCTGGTTCTCACTGTAAACCTGACCAGAAGCTGCCAACTCCACCCAGTCTGCTGAGTCAACATTGGGCTGTCTTGAAATTTACTCAGCTTGACCTATTAGTCCACTACCCTTAGTCTCAGTCTATCACTTGGGTGCTTGGCAGAATATAGAACATTTTGTTTCTGTTGGAATCTAATACACATGAACTCTATTGCAGTTGTCAATACAGTCCTTGTTCCCAACTGAAGTCCCGTGAACCTGGCCTTTTCTGCCCAGTTTTATCAGCATTCTGATCTTCTGAGCTGTAAACAGAAGTACCTCTCAGCTATTCTTATAGCACTGTAGAACTTCTCTAGTCTGCATCTCCAAGGCTTTCCTAACTCCTCCCTCATATCTATTGCACATGCTTCTGAGCCACATGGTCAGTTATGACCCCACTGCTGATACCAACATTATTGTTGTTGTTGTTTTAATCTCTTTCCTGTTTTGATGCACAATGCCTGACACCGACAACTTAATGGGAGAAATGTTTGTCTTGCTCACAATTTTGGAGAATTCATTTCACAGTAGACTGACTCTAATACAGAAACAAAGTGATGGATGGTCATAGCATAGGAAATCTGCTCAACCAGTGGTAGCCAGGAAACAGGGGAAAGATTGTGTGGGATCCATGCACATAGCCTTCCAGGTCATGTGCTAAGGCCTCCAACTCTTAGAACAAAATTCACCTCCCAACAGCACATTCAACTGTTAATTCATTGTTGAGTATAATGTTCCAAAAGTTATAGCTCTGAACATATGAGATATTTTGGAGACAACTTAGATCTAAACAATACCAGCCTCGATTTAAAAAGTCGTATCTAAAATAATTTCATTTTTAAAAAAATACTATCTTTACAACCCACAAAAAGTCAGGGAATTTATGTATGCAAAGACTTTCTGGTAACATCTAGGGAATATTATTGTTGGGCCTATAACACAGGGTCCAAGCATTTCAAATGGAACCTCCCTAAAGTCACAGATGATTTTTATTTGGTGAGATGTCAGTGAATTAGCCTTTTAAAACTACATGTATAAACCAAGAGGTAGTTGAAAAGTAAAGAAAATTTAAAACAATAATGGAAATTTGGTCAAGGCTTTTTATGAATGTGGAAGAATCACTGAAGCAATCTTCTAATTGGTTAGGCTCTTAGAGAATGAATGAATGAATAAATGAGTACCAGTGGGAGGTCAAAGAATGACTTAATGAATATCAGTAAGTACCTCAGATGTATAGACATTTATGTGGCTTCATTTTTTCAGCACAAATAGAGCCTTTTGTTTTGCTTTGTTTTATTTTTTACTGCAGACAGGGCAGACATTGTAATACTGCAATTTTATCAACAAGTCCATAGGGATGAAACAGAACTCATTTCTGACAACTCATTTTTGAGTTGTCCTGTACATAGTACCTCTAAAGCAGGTTGTTCTAGAAAATGAAGCTTAGAGGGTGATTGGCCGTTACCTCCACATGGTTTCAGCAGTACCTTCCAATATAGCCCATCTGGTAAGCATTTCTCTGTGATCTGAAAGCACAGGAAGTATTGTTGAAAGTTCCGAACTCAGCAACTTTTACCTAAAACCTTTTTGCAATTGAGACTTTGGCACCTTTGTATAAGGTGGAGCAGAAAGAGAGAGGGTTTTGCTGTCAGAAAAATGTGGGTGTGTGCCTTTTTCTCTCACTTGGCAGCTGTGAGGCCTTGAATAGGATCTACTGAGCAAGGGTTCTTACATCTGGAGCTCCCATCATTGTGTTACCCTGGCACAGGGCATTGCTTAATAAGTGGCAACTCTGATTTCTGTTCAGAGACTAATGAAAGTGGAGTGAGTAATGTTGCACACATCCATGACCACCAATAGCTCCACCTTCCCCTATGAAAATGTGTTGTGAAATTATGTTCAGAATTTTTTATGAAAAGAATGTTGATTACTAGCCAGTACCTGGTGGATCCCTTTCTTTTCCAGATTGTTTTTGTTACATGAGGAAGCCTTCATTCCTTCTCTACTTTTTTAGAGCTGTACAGTTACTATCAAAGTATTGAGGTGGTTCAATAGTCTCATAGTTTGCAACAGAAGCTCTACCTTTAAGCAGGACAGATCCAGCCACTTGCCAGCCGATTAGCCTTATCAAATGATCAATAGAGGTAGAGAGATCAGCCTCAGGATCCATCTGTAAGCCTGAAAACAGATTTCACCAGACACTAAATCTCCTAGTCCCTGACCTTAGACTTGACAGCCTCTGGAATTATGAAAACTAAAGTTGTTACTTATAATATAGAAAAAAATGTGTATATATATTTCCAGATTCTGCCTGCAGTGACCCATTTCTTCAGACAAGGCCGCACATCTTAATAACATGTTCAGTTATATACCCATCAGTGGGTTAATCCACTGACAGTATGATACCCCAGGATCCAATCAACTTCCAGAATGCTCACCTTGGAACACATGTGATTTTCAGTCATTTTAGTTTTAAATTGTAACAGACAGATTCCCTAGATGACTAACATGCCTGCATGTAGAGCTGAGAAGGATTTGACCCAGAGTCTTACAAAGTGAAAATCATCCTTGTTTTGTCATAACCTGTGTAGGCCCAGCTTATGAGTTATGGCATTTCAGCAAACACCACTTTCATGTCTCTGAGTGCATCAGGTAAAAATGTAAATCATGGTTTTGATGAGTAACTGGCTAAGGGCACAGGAGTTTGTTTTTCCTTTGTCTTTAAACAAGGTTATTTGTATGTTTAAGGCCTCAAATCTTCTCATTGAGAATGCATATCATGCATGATGGGGTCTGCATTATCTGTCCGGTGTCATGCTGTGATCTCTAGATTATGTGTACAGTTAAGGGATTCCTAGAGCAATGTCACTGAGCTGACTGATTCCAAATCAACATAAATGAGCAACCTTGGAATTCAGAGTCAATATTAGGTGCATCACAGTGTATATGTCAAGTGATAGAAAACATGTGAACCATTGATTAACAGAAGATAACTTAAATATAAGGGATAATATTTGGAAATTAGAATTTGTAGTTTTTGTCCCTTTTTTCCATTTTCCATGAATGATAACCACCTGGTAGTGAAAGTATAAGGTCCCTATCTTCTTGGAAATATATTCTCCCTCTCCCTCTCTCTCTCTCCTTCTTTGTTTCCCTCTCTGTCTTCCTCTTCTTCTCACTGTTCATCTTTATTTCCTTAGGAATCTTCTCCTTTTCTCCCTGTACTTTTGAGAGAGGGTTTTATTATGAAGATAATGCCAACCTTCAAGTAATGATCATTCTGTTTCAATCTTCAGGGTGGTGCCCAGCAGGATCGCAATCTCTTGGGATTAATGTAAGTAAATTGTTTAGAGAGTTTTGCTCACCAAATATGCTGGCACAAACTTGAATCCTACTACTCTGAAAGACTGAGGCAGGAGGATAAAAAATGGGAGCGCTGCCAGAAAATTTAGTGTCATATGAAGATAATGTTCAAAATAAAAATAAAAAGGGTCTGGTTGTGTAGTTCAGTGTGAAGGCACTGAGTTCAATTTGCAGAGTTACTAGAAAAAATTAAGTAGAGGTTTCTGCTTACCCAGG